>JABUQX010030784.1:10000-19116 GCA_015478945.1 Trachelipus rathkii
AATGTTAAGTGAATCGCATACAAATTAGGAAAATGTTAGTTTTATCACGAATATACCCAGGTTTACATATATATATATATATATATATTATGTATCTATAAACTATATATATATATTATATAATATATATATAATATATATAATATATTTAGATTGTTAATATTGTGGACGTGAAAGAGATTTTGCTATCACACCGTTACAGACCCGTTCAAATTTAATTGACCCCGTATAAATGACTGTTTGAGAGATTGAGATTTTTTGATAGAACTTTATATTTACACGAACATATTAATTGTTATTTATTACCTCTTAATTACATTAATTATATCGTTTAGGCTAGTTTTACGCTGATTCCGCAAATGTATTCCTTATTTTGTAGTATTTAATAGTTTTTAAAATACATATGCGGACAATCTAGACGCTGGCCATGATATATATATCATTATAATATATATATTTATATATATAATATATATATATATATATATATATATATATGCTTGGATTACAAAGCGTTTCCGAGTGAAATCGGACTGACTAGAAGACATATTGGAAAAAGTTCCACAGTTGATGATTTTTTTTTGCGAAGAAGTATGAGAATTCAAATGTATTATATATATATACAATGAATATTAGTATATATATATAATATTATATCTATATAAAATAGATATTTATATAATTATCTTATATATATGACTCGATGTGGAGTTGCGCAGAACGTCAGAAAAATCATAGATACGCCCTCACAACTTAGCAGAGATGCCCAGAGCTGCATTACTTTTGCGCTATTTGCTTCTTTTTAAAATCGTGCCTTAACTTGTTAGTGATAGGAACCTTCCCGTGTGTTGATTGGTGTTTTCGGTGAACGTTGATTATACATATGTCTCCGAACAAAAAAGAAGTGTAGAGCGAATATTCGTCAGAATATTTGAAATATGGCTTCATTCCATTTCCATCAAATGAAAAATTGCCAATGTGCCTTTTATGTGAGAAGACTCTGTCTAACGAAAGCTATTGAAGCTTACTCGATTAAGCAAGAATCGTCAAAAATTCAACGAAGATAAGTCAGACTCAGTCTATGATTCTTTCAAAGACAAAGAGGGAAGTAAGAAGGGAGCTACAGTAATTCTATGTTCGAAAAAGTCAGTCAATATTTGTAAAGGATCTTGCTTCTACAAGTGTCTTTCGTTGATTGCTAAGTGTGGGAAAGCCTCATCAGTGTTGGAGAAACACTACTTTTACAAGCTGTTAAGGTAATACCTGATACTCTGATGATTTCCAATGCAACACTCAAAAAAATTTACTTTTGAGCAGTAGTTCAGTTTCGAGAAGGATCGATGAGATGGCCTCTGATATTCGAAGATCAATTTGTAAGATAATTAGAAAAACACAATTTACGTTACAGATGAAAGTCAACCCTCATGATAATGTAAGCTTATTTATAGCAGTATGTTCGTTCATAAAGGAAACTGGCAGAATGAAGAAGAAATGTGTTCGCATAAAAGTCTCCACGACACTAGGCTTACTTTTAAGTTATGTTACTTTTAAAGTAATTTAACGAAAAAGACATTCCGTTATCTAATATTCTTGGCCTGTGCTACTGACGGTGCTGCAGCATATGGACAGGTAGGTATCGCGAGGTTTTGGCCAATTAAAGCAAGTGTTCCGGGTTTTAATGTCATGTGGTTATCATCGTCACATTTAGTTGTCAAAAATTTAGGAGCGGAAGATTATACGAGTCCCTTATTGTGTATTAGTGCGTCATAAAATCAAAATGCCCACTCTTTGAATATCGTTTATTTTCGCCAGCTTGTGAAGAACAAGGACGAGGCATTTGAAGATTATTGCTACACACGGAGGTGGTGGCTTTTTAAAGGGAATTGTTTACAAACGATTCTTAAGCTCTTTGGAACAGTTAATGAATTTATGAACACAAGCTGACCAGTCTAAGCCAATTCATTAAAAGAATGACGAACTGATGTTGCTTACCTTTCTGATATTTTTGACAACTTAAACGAAATAAATGCGAAGCTACAAGGTAAAAAAAATGAATTTCTCAAAACAAAAGGGCTTTCTTAGAGAAACTAAACTGTCTGAAAGTATTTATGCCGTAAGACCCTTAAGTCAGTTTTTCCTATCTTCTGGCTGTTGGGAGAGAAGTAGTGAGTGAAATTGCAGGTAATGACTTGGAAGTTTATTGTTTTCACTTAAATAAGCTGAAGAAAACATGGAAACTAGATTTCAGGAAATTATTGCGCTTCAAATACCAATGGGTAATCACCCGTGTTTCACAGATGTACCATTGCAGCTAATTTCAAAAGTCCATGCAGGAACCATACATAACCCTAACATGACAGTGAATAGTCAGAAGTTTTTTTAATATGAGCTTGGAACGAACGTATTTTGGCAAAAAAACAAAGATCTCGTACTCCTCTATGGAAGAAATTCAAAAGTATTGCTCTGGCTTTTCCTTGCAACGTATCTCGTCGAAAAAGGCTTCAGTGTTTCACACAATTGAAAACAAAGCCAGAAACAAATTGGATATTACTCAGAGAGGTGATTTAGGATGCCTAAGTACAATCTCTCCTGACATCAATCGGTTATGTGCAAGAACACCAGGCTCAAGGCATGCCACAGTGTCAAATGATAAATGAATTTTCAAGACATATGGAAGTACTTTTTTTAATAATAAATATCTATAATAAATAATATATAATATATAATTAATAAAATAATAATAATAATTAATAATAATAATAATATCAATACATAATAATAATAATATACTTCTTATAATATATTTTATATATATATATATATATATAATATATTATATTATGATATATATATATATATACTATTATATAATATATACTATTATATATATAATGATCACTTTTAAATATAAATTTGAGCGCGGGGGCGGTGGATTAAGCGATAATCTCGAAGGGGGTTGGTTTGGAAAAAGTGTTGAGAACCACTGGTGTGTAGGACTCTGAAGGGAATGAAAGCAGTGCACTTTGGATGACCTAGAAGTTACAGCTCAGCTAACACTTCATATGCACATGGAGAATAATTAATTGCCTCGTCGCTTCGAACGTTGCGAAGTTCTTAAATATCATACTAATATATATATAATACTATATGATATATAATAATCTATAATATATATATATAATATAGTATATATCTATATATATATATTATATATATATTAATGATATACAGGATCTCGGCTGCGGCTTGGCCGGAGACCTACCTTCTAAAAGATACCCGTCTCCGGCGGAGACCACTAGTCTCCGGCTTTCTTCGACCGGAAACCTATATTGGTTAAAGTAGTCGTAAAATAAAATAGTTATAAATTCATTTGAAGTATAATGAAGAATTTGATGAAGAAAATTATTAGAAGAACTGATTTCTACAAAAGGTTAAACATTATTAAATATATACAAATCTCTTAGGTATCTAAGTGTTTTACTTGTGAATCATACAATCATTCTATCGTAATTTTCAGGGCATATACTTCAGATTTAATCCTTGCATTAATTCTTTTGTTTTTAAGAAAGCCTTTTCATGGTATTATCGCATGCGAAGATGGGCATTTCTTTTGTAAAATAATATTACAAAATACTTATCTTCCTCAGGGTAAGGATGAAGGTATCTACAATTAGAAGAGCAGGCCACTCCATTTATGAAACCTGCACAACTCAAATCATGATCCTGATCGGAAATTGCAACTATTTTTTTTTTTTTTTTACTTTCGTGAGCTCCCTTTGGTCAGGTTAAATAAGACAGATTCATATAATTAAGCAGTCATATAATTAAGCTTCTTATTTTGAATTAAGATTTCATGAGCTATTTTTCCTGAAACGTTTTACCTTCCAAGGCGTATGTGTCTGAAGTGACAATGTGGAAACAGGAGTACGTTAACAAAGACTTGTTATATAACCATTAGGCCGGATGACTAGGACATAAGTCTCAACTCTGTAGGTCCGGTTGGTCTAGCAACAGTTTGATGCAGCATATATACAATCATGGGGGGGGGGGGGGAGAAGAACTTCCTTGCCGCTAAGGATGTAAGACCTGCATCTAGCAATTTGAACCTAATTTACTTTTGAAACTGGATGGTAAGTTTTCAATTTTTTAACAAGCGTACATTATCAAAGAATTAGGGATATGATAAATTATATGGAACAAAAAAACTTTCTCGAGGGTTGAAAAGGGTTCTATTATATAGGATTGGTGAACGAGATAAACATCTTCATAATTTAGATTTTCAACATCTTACCAGTTAATCATTCAATAACTTTTAAAGATCCAGAAACTGTGTTCAGACAACTACTATTCAAGGATACATACGTCAAAGGTATAAATATATCAAATTTTTCAGTATTATGATTAACTAGATACTGAAATTTTATAAGCTTGATTATTTTCTACCTGTTCGGTAACAGCTTGCGGTTTATAATTGCAATAATTTTGTTATAAGTCAAATCTAAAATACCATCAAAAGGAAGGAGGAATAACCATTTAAGGGTATCCTTGCCAAATTTATATTCTACAGAAAATTTGAAAGCAATCCATTATTAAATTTATTGAAGTCTTGAGAATTTTCTCATATATATATATATTGATAATATATTATATATATAATATATATATATTATATATATATATATATATCTCTAGTTATATAATATTATATATATATTATAATATATAATATAGTATATCATAAGTGTCCTTAAAAAACACCACTCTTTATAAGTCCAATGATAAGTTATTATTGTAGCGCAATTACACTTTTGTAGCACAATCTGGCAACAACGATTTTTTCCCAATGTGTCAGGATATGTAAAACTTTAACCATTATTTTATTAATTTTTATTTATACAAAATTATTTTTAAAAGTGTATATAAAGGTTAAATTTATATATTTCTTTATTGTTCCTAATTTTGACATGAAAATGTTAAAAAGTATAATATTTTAGATTTTTGAATAATTCGTTTTTTATTTTAACTTGAAAAAAGTTCTGTGGGTCAATTTTGAGGAGTTCCTTAGTTAATAAAAGGGATAAACTAACCAAGGACTGAAAAATAGCTTTAAATTAGATGAAAGTAAAAAAAATATTTAATCTTCATTTGAACAAAGGAACCCATTCATGAAGATATTCTCAAAGTTTTCTATATTTACTTGCAGGTCCTCTGAAGGTAAGTTTCTTCTTAAAGGTTTTTTTCTAGGTTTGAATGCACGGTCTGTGAAGACAATCTCTGATTGGAAGTTTGCTTGCAGGCTCTGTGAAGATATTCTTCTTTAAAGATTTGTTTGCTGATCTTGCGAATATAGTCTTCATTTAAATATGCAGGTTACTACATCCAAGAAGGAATTACCTAGCCAAACTACTTCAACTGATCAGATTGGGTTGCGAGACTGGAAACAATACGTGTTAATCATTTGTATAAAGTCTAACTTTAATATCTGAATGGGGCTAAAATAGACACAATCATATGATGAACTATAAACTGTCCATTGTTTACATTCATCTCATTTTTTAAACTCATATAGAAGCATGTTACATAAAATAGATTTGGCAAAAATTTAAGTTACAACTACAGCGATTTTGTACAATAAAATTCAATGACCTGTATTCAGAACTTGGAAAATGTCAAAAAATGATGACATTTTTATAGTGAACCTAATTGAAACATATGTTTACTAGGAGAAATTAATCGAGACCTCATTATTCACTTAAGGAGTTTTGATAAATCCATAAAAAACTTTAATAAGTTAATTTAATGGTAACTAAAGGTACTGTTGATCACTCCTACCTTTCTAGATATGTTGGTTTACACTGATTCATCACTGAATCACTTAGCTGAACTTCAGAAAACATTAATAATTATTTCTTTTTTTGTTTGATCGATTTGCTCAACTAATTAGTCAGTTGAAGAAATTAATAAGAAAGGTAATAGTATATAGAAAATACAAAGATTTGAGACATTATAGCAAAGGAAAAAAACTGTAAGCAATACAAGCTTACCAAAGAAAATGACATTATCAAATTTGATATAACGAAGGATAATTCAGCAAATAATGAGGCCCCTTCAGTAATAATTGAAAAGGTAGAAACTTTCACATGCATCATCCTCTTTCTTCTAAAATTAAGAGAAATCCTCCTTCCTTCCCGTCAGCACTTATTCATTAATTCTTCCAATATTCCTACTTTCTCCTCTTGAAGAATGACCATAATAATTGAAGCGCAGAGTCACGAGTGATCTTAGTGATTAGCAAATTAAAATAAAATTATAATTAATAGTTGTACAAAGATATTTTTATTTTTTCTTACATGTTATACAATTTAAAAATAAAAATAGAACTATTTTTTTTTAGATATTTACAAGGAAGATAACTATTTAAATTTAAGTATTGACAGAAAATAAAATATTTTGTTGCTCATTAAATTATTTATTTATTCTCAAAATTAAGGAGAGGATAGTGTAAAATATTATTTTTCTTTCAATCATATCTCTACTGGTAAAGTGCAAACATTACTACTACTAAAATTTTAAACACTCATCAACTTTTGTTCATTGTTTTGGTAATTATTTCGATTTGATTAAGAACAGGACTTTTAGAAAAGGCTTTTTTATTTGTTTTATCAAAAATCAGTATAACTTACCTATTTAAACATTTAGTAAGATAATTTAATGCTTAATGCCTAGAATGAGTTGTTACATATATTGCTTATGCAAATAAAAGTGGGAAAATTAAATTAGCATCCGCCGTTCCGTTTGTCTCTGCCTTTGTTATAATATTTATCTTCAGCATTCAATATAGTCCAATGGGCGATATATTTATGCTTGTCCTGCTCTTCTAGTTCATTCTAATTTATTATTACTATATTTTAATGAAATTATTATTCACAAAGAGCCGCTTTGCTTTCACCATTATGAAGGAAAATGTTGCAAAGTTAGCAATATTGAAAATTCTAAATTATGAGATATATTTTATTATGTATATTTGTTTAATCTTGGCATTGTACAGAGATATTTGTTTTATTATTAAATTATTGGCCATTGATAATAAATTCTTGTAGCATTAATAGTAGTATATATTAAAAGTGTTTAACCATTATACTTTCTATTTAAACATCTAAAATAATAAAACATAAGGTCGCATGTATTCGTAGTTACGCCAATGCTAACGTTATATACTATATACTACTTATATATATATACTAATACTATATATAGTATTATTAATTATATATCGAATATTATATATAGTACTATATATATAATATATATATATATATTATTATAACGTTATGATATATATTAATATTATATTAATAAAAATAATAACTCTCCGTAGATTCTTTTATTGAAGGCGAGGAAAGTAATTTGATGAAATCTTTACAAGTTAAGAATATAATATTAACAGAAAGGGATGAGACTACCAATAAAGCATGTCCAGAATACTAACAACTTATTTACCGTTTCAAGAATTCAGTTTACATGCAAGATTTCCGAAAACTTTCATATTCAAGATTTAGGAGTAAAAACATGAATGAAACTGCAACCTTCACTGAACCTATTATTCCAGATGTAACAAATACACTGAATCTCAGCTACTCCTGTTTTGTATACGATTGAGATTCCATACCATCAGATTATTACTTTAGTCCAAGAAAATCTGTAAAATCGGTGTTATTTGATACGTCTCTCTTCAGAGAATGTCGTCACACATTATGATGGAAACGTGTCATTTCAAAAAAGGTGACATCTATTTTGATGAGATAAATATGTTCGGAAAATCTTTTTTTTGTTTGACCTATCAGGTGAATTTGAATTAAAGAATGAAAATTTCCGGTCCTCCTCTCCCATTAAAGGTAAAGAAATGGTTGAATAGATTAAACGATAAAGATTCATTTATAGTAGTTAGTAATAAAACAGAAATAAATTTTCTTTCAATTAAAGAGGAATTCTGCTTTGAAAAGAGTAAATGTAAAAATTCTGTGATTTCTTAAACTGGGAAAACCTGGGAAAACCAAAGCTAAGTCTGATGAACTTAAATATACTGAAAATAAAAATAAAAAGAAAATGAATTATCCAATAATATACGAATTGGTGAACGAGCATCAAAAGAAACCAAGAAAAGTGAATCATACCACTGAAGCGTTTCCATAGAGCAAAAGAGGAGTATATAATTGCTCCTCCTTATGTATAATCGGTTAACTACCGGTTCATTGAATCGGCAGCAAATCTTGTTCAGTTAACCGGTGTATTTAAGGACTCTAGAGAACAAAGAAAATAATTATACTATTTCCAGATCAATTCACCCTGCAAGACGCAGTAAAACATTAGCTTTAGCAAACTTATCTCTAAGAAAAGCAGAAGCTCCTTTTAAAACGAAAAAATAATACCGCTACAAAGGAAATTACTCTAGGGAAAGATAAGATAGCGAATGTTAAAAAGGCTGATATATAAAAGGATAAGTTAAGTTCTTAATGTATCAACAGGCTTGAAAGCAGCTTCAGGAATCCGCTTACCAGTGGGGCTAGCAATCAATGGAACTATCGAATCGATATAGGAGATGTCACGAACATCCTACACGCAACTGCATTGAGCCAGTATTCGTGGGACAATTTTCTTAACCACTCTCGCGCAAGCACAAATAGGAAACAAGGCGCTGAGAATGACAAAATTCTAAACTGCCCTGATCCAAATATATTACTTAGATACAAAGAAAGAATAACCTTCAAGATCGCTATCATAGAGCGTCAACATTTGGGACAGAAATAAAGGCTCGTGAACAATACCGAAGAAGAATTATTCAGAAATTCAATAATTAAAGATTAACTTTTAGATATGCTCCAGGACATTCCTGAGCCAGTTCTTGGTGAGATACAACGTACAAAACATTAGCCAGAGTCGCGCTCCTGGTGCTGGTGCTTACTCGCACGTCAAACGGCATAATGCCTTAGGTTTTAAACTTTGATGAAAAGATAGATAATAAAGAAACGGCCTGCAATAAAATTCCCTGCTGCTAACATCATTAGAAGAAAATCGAAGAGCAGCCTGACGAGCTTATATGCCCGTAAATGTAAATA
>JABUQX010030785.1:0-19537 GCA_015478945.1 Trachelipus rathkii
ATTATATTTCAGTGTTGTGACGTGATACTAAAGTTAATATATAACTATATATATATATATATAATACATCAAGTTCACATGAATTATTACATTGTCTGCATACTATATGTATGGTTGTTCTCTAGCTATTTATTATATATCCTCTTATATATATTCTATATATACCCTATATATACTATATAATTTATATATATTATATATATATCTATCATATATATATATATATTATTATATAATATACTTTATCGAGGAATTGCTTTATTTACTACTTATCTTACAAATGGCTTTTTATCCGTTTCTTTATACAATTTTGTTCTAATGAAACGTAAGAATGTCTTCGAGTTTGCTGCACTTCGGTTTATTCTTGCCTAAACGTTTTAGGTAGAAAATCTATACGTAAAGAACATGTTTACTCACTCGAAGTGTTAATGCCGGTTTCCTTAACTCTTTAACGGTTTGACTCATTTATCTACGGTGCTTGCTGTGGAGATTTAGCACGTTCTCCTAATACACCGAAAAATGTATAACAAAATATGTAGTGACGGAGGAAGCCGGCTCAAGAAATTTATTTAATCTCATTTTTTTATCATGGTTAAGGATGGTTTTGATTGAGTAATCACCATTTAAGAAAATAAGTATTGGGTTGCAATACATATTTTTCGTGGTAGTTCATGATTTTTTGACATGTACTGTTAATATACTAGTAAGTTGTAAAGTAATCAAATGATAACGTTTTTCACTACGTGATAGGCTAATTTTCCCCAAATGTTTGTTATATTCAAATTACGAAAATATGCTTGAAATTAATCTTTCTTTTATGGTGAACCTTTCATTTATATTATAAAAGTGTCAATTATTTGTAATCTACACACGCTCGTTTAGTTTTTTGTTTCTATTTCTTGTTTTAATTTTAAATTATCTGGGCTTTATCACAAAGCTGATTCAATTGTTTCGTATAGCAACTGCTAAACGTCCTAGATCATCGCTGGTGCTTTTTTGCACGCAAATATCGCCCAAACTGGCAAGTATTTCTTCCTGAGCGTCAATGGCGAAACGGTCCTCTGTAAACAATTGCATCGTTTTGAATAGTTTCTGGCACCCGTAAAGATAACAGCTTGGGATCTATTTCAATACAAGAAGTTCCAATGCAATACGGATAGACAATGCTTATCACAAGTGTAATTGTGTATTATATTCATTTACGACACTTTCATTTAGTTAACATGCGTATTACCAAACATCTTAGTTTTTGACCCTTCTTTAGTTTAAATGCTATTAACACACTTTAATTTGAACAGTTTTTAAAACAACAAACGGTGAAATCTCGCTCAACCAAATACCAAAAAAAGGTACTCTACCAAAACATTACAGTTCAAAAAAAATTGTTTTCATGTGGCGGCAGCATTTTGCTTCGACAACTTTACACAACGTTATATTTACCATAATAATAATAATAATATAATAATAATAATAATCAATAATATAATATATAATATATACACTATAATTTGTAAAAATGCCTAAATTCTGTTCCACGCACACTTCCTTACTTAAAAATGATAAATGTCTTCGATTTCTGCCGCTTTTGTAGTTCGTGTTCTATGTACAGTGAATACTATCTTAGTCTGGCGCACTCTTGTTTTACTCTTTTTAGAAAATTTCTCATTTTAGATCCAATGATGTTATTTTTAATATATTAATATATATATATATTATATATATCTATATTATATTATTTACATATATATATATTTATATTTATATATATATATATAATATATATATACTATATATATGCCAGGGGGCATTCCGGCGACCGATTGGGGGTTAGTGAATAATAATATTGGTACATGGCGGACAAATACCAAATAAGGCAAGGAATTATGCCTCCCCCGCACCATCTAAATCCATATCGCTGTTTTTAATTGTTTTAATGTTAGACTGCTATTTTTATATAAAAAAGAACGAAATAGATTGTAAATATAAAAATCAAAAATAACAAGCCTACAAAATTTACATTATAACTATTTTAAATTATTTAGCGCTAACTTTGACAAAAACATTGTCTAAAAAATAAACTTTTTTTGGCATGTAGAATGGAGGGGGGAGGTGCTATGTGAAAAGGAAGTACAAGTATATGAAAAGTTTAATCAGGGGGTACGGGAGAGGAAAAAGGTTGGGAAGCGCTGAACTAGAGAACGGCAGCACCTACAGTAAAATCAACTATATTTTTGGAATCATCGGAAAATTTTAAGGAGGGGTTTTTAATTTTTTTTTTCAATTTATTCATCGAAATTATTTAAAAGTTTTTTTCCCATTTAGGGTGCTCGAGCCGACGGGGGACAGAGGGGGGACCGGGAGGCCGAGAGACCCGACTCCTGCCATCTTTGCCGTTTACCCTATGGTATTCATTTAATAAAAGTAATACCATAGGGTAAACCGCAAAGATGGCAGGAGTCGTGGTTTCTCGACCTCCCGGTGGACAAGAAATTAATGGATCTTTTTCGTCTTTATCCTTTCCTCCATGCTTTCATTTCAAATGGCTTCCAAGATTCTGGTATGGTTTAAGAGTATTTCAATGTGGTATGCTTGTTGACAACAAAATACAGTAAATTTCAATCTTTAACAAAGGTTCAGTTCACTCACATGCGGCGGGGCGGTATTTTCAAACAGCTTCCAAGATTTGGATATTTTGATATATATTCTACTAATTAACTTCATAAAATTGTACGCAGCCGATACATCGTTCCCTATTTCTCCCAACTCGATCATTAATTACTATCTATTATTAATTATTATTATTATATAATATATCTATATACTATATATATATATTATAAGCTAGAAATCAGTATATATACTATATATATACCTATCATATTATCTCATATATATATATTATACTTATATATTTAAAATGCTTATGCATGCTCCGGCATTGCTGTGCGAAATGCAAATTGCAAAACCTATTTTTATATACTGAAAAAAAAAAAAGCAAAGCAACCTCTGGTGTCTTCCCAGGCGGTCTCCCATCAAGTACTAATCAGTCCCAAAGATGCTTGACTTCGCTGATCTTGGGCGAAAACTCGGTGTTCAACGTGTATGGTCGTTTGAAAAATCAGTGGATCATTACGTCTTTTTTCTTTCCTCCATGCTCTCATTTTTCAATTGTCTTTTCCAAGATTCTGGCATGTTTAATGGTATTTCAAGCCAAACTGTCTGACACCAAAATCATCACCTATCTTGACTATATCTTTAAAACACAACTCTATTCCTCTTCTTCCTGCGGCGGCATTTTCACCCACAGGCTTCCTAGATTCTTGACATTTTCCTACTATATTTACGTAATTAAATCAAAATTGGTACACGCATCCGCGATCACTTATTTCCCCATTTTCTCTTCCTCAACTCCATCGTTGGCGAACTCGACTAATATTCATCATCTATTCTTTATATATATATATTCTATATATATCTATCTCCCTATAGTTATATCATATATATATCATATTATACCTCTATATATTATATATATATCATGCCTCATCCCGCTGCCTCGGATTTTTGGGCGAAAAGCCAACTGATAAATGAACAAAATACTTCTATACACAAAAAAGGAATAGCCAATAGTATGCTGCGCTGTTCCAGGTCTCCTCGCGGTCTCCCCATCCAAGTATTAATAGACCCAACTTGGCTTAATTTTCGCTGACTCCGGACGAGAAGTCTGGCTGTTTTCAACCGTGGTCCATTCCTCTCCCTCTCCTGCCGTTTGGCCGACAACGACTCTAAGTAAAATATAAAAGCATTTTATATTTAAATAACTTCTCTCAGATCTAAACTATCTACCAATATGATATCATTTTCAAAAGCTATGGAGACCTTCTTTCAGATACTATGTTAGAAAATTTTCTAATTATTCAATTAGATTCATAAAAACTTTAATCTAATTATTATTAACTTATCTGAACAGGTTGTATCATTTTACTAAAAATGCACTCTTAGCGTTTTAGTCCAAAACTTGTAACAATCAAATTTGGATAATATACTTTCTTATTTACTATTATTAATCCTACATATACTCACCCTCATATATATATAAGAGTTCGCAATACCTCATAAAGATCATATTCTTTCTTATCCTTCAAATGGTGACAATAAATTACTCATTTATTATTTCAAATAAATAGGATACTATATATTCCATTATAATTCAATTCTTTTGATGGAATAATACTTTTAAAATAAAGATATAACCCCAGGCAAAAGTCACGCATCTGTGTTCCCTAGGACGTCCTCTAACATCAATAGTGTACTAACCAGACTCACAAATCTTTTGTTATATAATATTCTTAGCTCATGATCGGCACGACGAGTAGCGATGTTTTCAACGTTGTATGGTCGTTGACAAGAAATTTGTGTATCTTTTCGGGCTGGGTTATATCTTTTCTCCATGCTTTTTATTCAATATGGCTTTCAAGATTTGGCTGGTTTATTTAGTAGGTATTTCATATGTGGTAAATGTATTCGTTGACTACAACATAAATATATAGTAAATTTCCAATATTCAATAAAAGCTCTCTCTTCTTTCTAGCAGCGGTACTTTATTCAAACAGCTTCCCAGTATTTTGACTATTCTTTATTCATATTTCTACTGTATACTTATAAAATTGTACGCACGGTACATTCGTTCCATTTCTTCCAACTCAATAGTGCGAAATGAACGAAAAATTTCATATATATCTATATTAATTATTATAATAGTACATTATATACTATATACTAAATATATATTTTAATATATATATTACTATATATCATATAGTATCTATAATATATCTATTACTCACTACTATCAATTGTCATTATATTCCGTTTCCTTTTTAACACAAACTTAAATTTATTTATAACACTTTATTACAGTAATATAAAATCAACTAAAATCATAACCATCATTAAAGGATTCTAAAAATTATACACATAAAATTCGATGAGTCATCATGACTTGATTTGAGATATACGAACGCAATGAGGGCACAGATGAGCTGCCTTATCCGGTGGAGAGTCCATAGTATGATAAAAACAAGTGCAGATTGTGATGGACCGTGCCAACCAATAAAAGTCGTGTGATCGTGCTTAAATTTAATTAAAAAATATTATAATACTCACAGTATTAAACAGTATTTTAAGTATTGTGTATAACGCATATCTTTATATCTCGAGTAAAACCTATCAGTATCTACTCAGTCACTCATCAATAAATAAAAACTAGGTCTGTGTTGTATAAGGTGATCATTTAGTAATTAATAACGCTATATCCAAGCCAATAAAAGTGAAGTTATTAAAATTTTCTAGTATAACTACATCTTTAGACAATCTATTGCACATTATAAAGTAATCTACAAACAATGTGAAAAGGTGTTTCAATTAATCTATTATAACTAAATATTGCTAACTCATGTCATATTCTAAAAGTTAATTAAAGGATAAAAAACATCCTTTCTCTTGAAATAACACTATTTCAAACTTCGAGCTTTGCATGGGTGCTACATGGCAAGTTTAATGGTAATTACCTCATAGTTATTTATCATATAATTTATTAGTGCCCTTTCGAATAATATAAGTTTTTATAGGAGGTCTTTCCCTAAAGAAAGAGCTACACATTTCAGATAATTCTTCAGCACCATCAAAGGAAGATTAAGGTATACTAAATTAATAGAAGTTTACATTTTTATCATAGAGTAATTATAACAATTGAACCAATGGCATTCAAAGTGCAAATTGAACATTTTTTGAAACATTATTTGAAATTCGTTGTTTTAAATATATCTTTCATTATAAAATAACAGTTTTTATGTACTTATGGTGTGACAAGGTGCTCACATCTTTTTTATTACTCAGTATCTCACAGTGGTAAATTTTACAATTTTAACCTAAGAAATCTTTACTCAAATAAAAATTCTTATAACCGCAACTTATTGCGTGGATAGCAGTATGTGCAATAAAATCTACTTATCAATGCTAATTAGAAATTATCGATATGGACATTAGGCAGTTACTCGATGTCTTGAGGTGAGTTTAATTAATTCGATTAAATTCGAATATATAATTGCGAAATGAAATTATCATTAATTATTAGAATATATCGATTATATAATCGATTGTCTCAATTTTGTTTACATCATCTAGAAATGTGCGATTAGTGCCACGTGATAATTATATTTCAAATTTGTTAAAAGTATTTAGTATATTAGTTATGCTCGCTGCTACTCTGTTTTTTTGGAATTTAGTGTATAATAATTCTATACGTTAATATCTGTCTAATTATTTAATTAATAGTTGCAATGCGTATAGCTTTGGTGCTACTTTATTCAAAAGTGTAAGATTAAGAATTGTGTCAAATCCTATATCGAGAACCTAGTATAATCTCCTCAACAGCTTTAATTTTCACACAAACATTCGATGAGGTGTCGTTTCTGACACTTGCTTTAGTTTAGATTTTTAGATTTAAGACGGAAGATCGCTATACTTCTGAGCAGAGGGATTTCTAAGAATAATTTTGAACCAACATTTTTATTGTTCATATGAATTAAAATTTATTAAAACTTATCCAATTATAAGATATCAAAAAAGTTTTTCCAGCAGTGAATTAATATAATTATTAAATAATTACAGAGTATCTCCTTAGTCTTACATTTTGTAAAGTACAATTAACGAATATCTGACATTACTGCTACAGAAAATATAAGAAAAGTTAGAATAAAGAAATACATAATGGAAATTTTAATATAAACTTTGGAAGTAAAGGCATTTTATTAAACTTTAAGAGGCATTAAATGTATAATAGAGTAAGATTAGAATATAAATTCAGAATGACTATTAATTTTGTTATATATATAAAAAAGTTAACTAATGTAACAAACAAATAAAGAAGAGGAAAAGCTAATGCAATGGTTAGTTTTTTGGAGGCTTTAAATAATTCTGAGCATAATAAAACAATAATGAAAATTACTAGTATATGGTGTATCTAATTTTGATGTAATAGTGAAGGTGAGTTCTATATTCTGCTTTTTATACACCTCAATTATGATCTTATTGGAAATATAACGCTACGCATTTACTAATCTGTTTAAGGCTCTCATGTAATCTTGATTAGTTTTTCTTATAGAGGATTAAATCCATTATAAGTATTCTTCTTATTAAGTGCCTGAGTACATACTCTCTCACATACGCCATCACGCAGTTGCCTTTAAAGCGAGTATATTAATATTTATAATGCTATATTTCTTTTTTTAATACTATAAAAAGATAAATGAAATCTAAATATAGAAAATAGTAATTTTTTATATAAAAAATAATAGAGTTTTGCAAATATTTTATAAAAAATAAGGGTACATGAATTTGAATTGAATAATCTTGATTTGGAAACTTTACCTCCATAAGCAAGAGTGAAGGGTTGTACACTATTGTCACATCAATTGTATGATGACAAAGAACATATCTAAAGTTTTTATCTTTGAGAGAAGAATATCAAGTGTACGTGGAAAGTACTAAGTGTTCAAAGTAACCAGTAGAACTACTAATATTAAGCATGATGTCTTTGATAATCATCAGGAATATCATCTAACGACTTTGATAGTACTTGCTCATCACTGAGAAGGTTGAGTTAATAAATCCAAAACGAAAAGTATCTCTCCAAAGAGATCTCTAAATTAGTAACAGCTTCAATAAATCTAATTGATCAAACTCTCCATGACTGATTTGAACCCTCATTTTGTGTGCGTTCGAAAAAAGTAGAAGACCTGCGCGATATCCTGAAAATCGATCGCAGAGCTCAATAAGTAGGTCTTTGTCATTAGAGCTTATTGTATAATATTTGTAGAAGAAAATATATAATCTGTATTATAAAGACTTTGGAGTATGCATACATGAAGTATCAAGTGTACGGAAAACCATCTCGCAAAATGATATTTGGTGTGAGATGAAAACAAATGAGAATTTTGCTTGTAAAATGCGGGAAGTAGATCTCTAATAGATTTGAAGAATGAACAGTAGTGGTCTATTATGTGTAACAAAAAGTGACAGCCGATTCACAGTAAAAAAAATTAGTTCCAGTTGACCTTTGGGCAAAAACATTTATTTATTAGTGCAACTAACTAACTATTACTTGTTTCAGTTAATTTGTTGTAATGTTCGAAAGACTGCGAGCTGGAAACCAGTTAGAAGTTTAAATTACTCTTTCCTTCTATTGAAAAACAAACTTAGGTGTAATAGGTTAATGGAATTGAAACATTTTCCAAAAAATACGAGCTACAAAACAGTATGAAAGTAAAACAGTTTTCGCCTTATTTTATAAAAAAATGTATGATGGGTTGCAGTGTAATATTAGTGTGTATTGGTTCCATTCTCCAGTGCGCAGGGAATTCTGAATGGAAAGTCAGTTTGGAAGAGTATTTATTATGGTTGTGCTGTGCAATGATTTGTCATATACAAAAGAAATAACTGGTCAAAAGGGAGCTTGCAATATGGTGACATTTATGCGTAGGTTCCCGGAGTGTCGCTGAAGGGAGGATAATGAGTAAGTTCGGCTGTAGCGAATAACGTAAACTTGTCAAAATTTTGAAAAGTATGAAACTTGTGTCATATATATAGTAGGGGATATATATATATATAATATATATATATATATATATATATATATATATATATATATATATATATAGTTATATATATATATATATATTTAGTATCTAAATAATTGTTTTATTTATCAAAATTCCATATTTATCACTCATTTGGCTAATCATGAATTATTAGTTCGCAAATTAATTTAGTTTTGACCTGATATTATTTCTTAAAAACCTGATGAGAGATTTGCTAATGATAATTTTTAACTAAGATATATAATCTTGTAATATATTTAATGAAATAACTGAAACTGGAAGGAACGATACTTCCTATGCGCGTGAAAATAATTGCAGCCGTCGAAATGATTTAATTTCATCCAAGTACTTCATATATATACGTATTAACATTGCATCTGATATACGTTACATCGCAAATGCAATGCTTATGAATTGTTTGTGCCATGCTTCAGTGTTTTAAAATAGTTACGCCTAAGCCATATTACTTATTTTTCTTTTAATATTTTTCAAAATAGAGGTTTTTAATTAAGTTAATGAGAAAAAGTATAGAGTTAAAATGTTATATTATATCTTTCAATATTTATTTTTTAAACTTCGCTTTACATAAAAGTTATTTTTATTTAATTTCTGGAGTTAAAGTTAACAAATGTTACTGTTAGCGTGGCAATGGTGCGTAATACCAAAGCCGTTTATAATATAAGGGTATATAATATAATATTATGATATAATGTTTAATTTTAATAATGATCTAAATATATATATAATATATATTTATATTAAAGTTTATAAAAAGAGTGATATAATATATACATATGGAGGTATGATTTGTGTTCAGTCGTTCCTCAGTACGGGTATATATTTTATTTATATATATATATATATATATATATATAAAATTTTAGCTGGATTTCATAGGTGATATATAAATATATAAACAAGTGAACGGCTTGAAGGGCCTCTTAGACGGTGTGCAAAATTTGTAGCATACAAACTATTCTAATATAGGAGTAATTGTTTGCGCGATCAGATAGAATTGACAATTAGACTACTCGCAGAAAAAGTACTCAGTTGAGATGAATATTTTTTCTCTTTTGACATTTGGAAATATCTTTTAGCACATTACACACATGAATCAATTGTGACACCGTCTTAATAATATTTGTCTGTTTTAGCATTTTTCTTTGTGTGTGGTGGCCATTAATTACTTTATAGGATATTTAATTTTCCAGTTGCATAATTAGGCCTTAGCACACATCAAAGAAAAGATGAAGTATGCATTGCAAATTATGAAACCTTGTTCTTCTCAAAACACCATTCTGCTAGTCCCGACTTGAGCTTTTTTAATGGAGATGACAGACAGCAAAGTTTCCGTACAACAACATCAGGAATTGTAATCATTATTCGAGAGACTCCGTGGAAGAAGTAATACCAGTTAGTGGCGTTGAATAAACTGTTGACATAATGTCAACGGATTATTTTTAAAACTAGTGTGTAAAGTTTCTGAATAACTACTGCTGAGACGAAATCTTATGTTTAATTGTCCCATTCTTATCTACATCAGGTGTATTACGTTTACTTAAAATATTTCCATGCCCCATATAAAGGACTTACTAATGATGTTAGTATAGGTATATGGTTTGTTTAGGAATCAGATATAATATACTATATATTATATTATGTTATTATATTATTAATATTATATAGATAGATATAATATATATATAATTAATTGTGAGGTATTAATATATATATTTTTTTTATGTTATATTATATTTATATATTATATATATATTATTAGTTTATAGTTATATATATATATTATTATTTATTTTATAATATATTATTTATATATTTAATATTAATTATTTTTTATTTTATTTTTGTGAATTGAATGTGAAACGTGGGGTTGAATGCCAGTCCCAGGAATATAGTTTGAATGTATTTGAGATGAAAGGGTGTAGTAGCGTTTGTTGGGTCCAGTAGAAGTGGAGAAGTGAATTATGGAATATGGGGTTGGTGAGGGAGAGATGTGATTGGAAGGATGGTTTGGTGTAAGTTAGACGGTAGATTAGTAATGTTTAACATAGGTTAATGGGCTATTTTGGTGAGAATGTGAGAACAGAGATTGGTTAGGAAATTGTTTGGAGGCGGAGGGGATAGGAAGGTGAGGAAGGGGGAGACCAAGTAGAAGGAGGTGGAGGATGGAAAAAGGAGATGCTGGAGGTGGGAGGGATGAGGGAGGAAGAGGGTAGTGGGTGTTGGCGAGGGATAAAGTGGGGTGGAGGAGGTGGGTGAGGGCGAGAATGTTAAGGGGATGGTGGTGAGTGGGAGAGGCTGTCAGTAATCACTATCCTCCGCTCAAGCGTTGGAAAGGGTGTAGCATAATAAGATAATAAATAGAATAATATGTATATATTAATTAGGGTATTTAATATATATTGTATACTTATGTATAGGTATGAAGTATATAAGTGTCTTTGGGGAGTAAGTATTGAGAGGTGTAGGTATTATGATAATGGTATGATATTATAGTGTATAGTATGGTATTATATATATTAGTATATATATATATAATATTATATATCCATCCGTAGGGAACAAGTGGCCCGATGTAGATTTTTCTGGACGCATTGTAACGAGGTAGTGCTTCGATGATTGTGAAAAGTATGGTTTTAACGGCTGCATACAGGTTGAAAGTAGTTGTAACAGATATTTCGTTTAGTTTATTTGCTGCATTTATACCCTGTGAGCCTTAGTGTGAAACGGGATAGATGCGTGAAAGGTGAATCATTGCCTTTCTTTTGGAAGTACGGATTCTAACAACCACAGTGGGGCTTTTACCCGATCGCATCTGGGCCGTTGGTCTAGTGGTCAAGAGCAGCATCGGGTTAAACAACTATGAGGGACTTGGTTCGATTGCGAGCAAATATAAGGGAGATTAAATGACTCTTGGTAGTTTGTACCGTATGGGAATTAGAAATTGCGAAATTTAGCAATATATAATATAGTATAAAGTATATATATAGGTATAAGTATATGAAATAGTAGTATATGAAGGTAGTAGTATATATATATAAAATATATATAGTAGTATATATAGGTATAGTATAGGAGTAGGTATATAGATAGCGAAATGAATAGCTAAAAGGGTTTAAGGAAAAGTTAGATATATGTATATATATATTAATATACTAGATATATGATATATATATTAAGTAGGGATAAGGTATGCTGATATATATGGATATATTATAGTAGTATATTTATTAGTATTGATAATATATATTGATAATATATAATTATATATAGTAGTAGTACTTGAAAGAGTTCTTGTTGACAAAATTTCCAAAATTTGTATATAAATTCTTTCATTTTCCTCAAATTGCAGTTAAAATAGAAAATTTTGCTCATGATTTGAGAGCATAATTCAGCTTATAATAGGTTTGGCTTTAATAAGTGTTCATCGTAGTCATGAAGAACGAGACTAAAGACTTGAGAGATTAAAACTTATCACGAGGACGTTGATAATTAATAATGCATGGACTTTTAATGCAAACATCGATTTCCTACTGTAAAATCAACTATTTTTATAGTTTTTCCCCGTGCCCAGAGGCAAAACCGTAGCGTATGCTAAAAATTATCTTAATTAAAAAATAAAACTTGTATCTCGTCAATACTACATACTATGAAATTTTTATATTGATCGGATGAGTAGAAATAAATATCGTGAATTTTTCATGTTATGACAAAATTTGGCGACATCCCTCTGTGTATGGTAATAAACAATAATTATTAGATATCGAAGATATCAAATATTCATCTGAAGGATTTCATATAACAAACCCATCTTTGCAATGTTCAAGTTTCAAGTCAAATCATTAAAACATTGTGAAAAAAATGTTCTTTTGTGAAAACCTAAAACGAATGTTTCATTTTGAAAAAAAGAAATTGTTTATTAGTTTTTTTTTTTTAAACGCTTTAAAATGAAATTTATTTTTTTTTATTCTATAGGCATTTACAGTCATGTAATTAGTTAAGTTACATGTTGGTAGCAAGAACAATGAATATTATTCATAACCACTAAAATAAAAGAAAAAAACTTGAATTACAATTTTAAACAAAGACATTTTTCACTTTTCTCGATAAAGTATATTTGGGAGGAATTTTCAAATTAATATAGTATATAATATATATATTATATCATTATCATATTATATATATTAATATATATAATATATATATGTAGTTATATATATAACTACTATATATATATATAATGTACTATAACAACAACATACATTCCATTCTCTATCCCTTGAACTAAAACTGATAAATCTTAGTGTTCAGAAATTATCGTTGTCTTCATATCCTCAAACTCGTGCTTTTATACATTTCATCCCGCAATGACAAAATATCTGCTCATCGAGAGGCTAAAAACTTCTCATCATAGAAAATGTAACAATGTTTCTGGTTCCTCTACCAGGTAGAGGAACCAGAAACTTCAGAAACATCAGCACTCTCCGCCTTTTTAGTGTTAAGCTCAGATAGTGCAAAAATGAAATTTTAGTGAGTTGAAAGGAGGTGGAGGTGAGATATAGCTCTGGAACCGCCCACAGTGGAATTAGAGTGAAAAGGTTGAGCAAACTATTCAGCTCCAGCAGAAGTTAAGACAGCAGTATTAGCAAAAAAGATACAAGAGGAGGGGGAGAGGAAGAAGCAAAGTTGGAATTTATATTTTAAAATTGTAAAATATCAAAAACTCTACCTTAGACCCTTTTTGACATTTTGCAATTTTAAAATCTCAACTCTAACTTTTCTTCTTCCTCTCTCCTTTCTCTTGTATCTCTGTTTGTCTTAACTTCTCCTAAAGCTGAACTGTTTGTTCAATCTTTTCCCTCTAATTCCATTCTAGACGGTTCCAAAGCTATTTCTCATCTCCTCCTTCTTTCAACTCATAAAAATTTTATTTTTGCACTCTCTGAGCTTAACACTAAGAAGGCGGAGAATGCTGAAGTTATCCCTCCATTGGTCCTCAAAACATTCGCTTCTGAGCTTGCACCCTACCTTGGTAAACTGTTTCCTCACAGCCTATCATCTAATCCATTCCCTCCTCCTGTCATGAAAGAGAAAATCATCAAGCATGTGCTGAGGAAGTGAGACTTCACTCAACGACCTACCTATCGTCCTATCGCTTAAACATCTGTTCTTCTTAAAGTTTTCGAATTTATTCTTAACAAGAAGATTTAGAAACATCTTAAATATTCTAATATTTTCACTAATTGCCAGTTTGGTAGCAAGGACCACTCGTCTGGTGATCTCTTTCCTTTCTCTTCGACTCTTGGTCCTCTGCTCTTCTGCATTTTTTTGAATATCTTTCTGTGTTGCTAGACTTGTTGAAGGATTTCGATAAACTCTAGCACATTGGTTTAATTTCTAAACTTCTCACTTTCATTATTTATCCTTCTCTTTGTAATCTTTTCTTGACTTCTTTCCAGTTTTTCTATGGCTGCTATTGTAGTTAGACACCATTTATCCTTTAAATATATCCATAGTGGTGTTCTTCAAAATTCTAATCTATCTTCAGCTTTTTTTTTTTATATATTTTGCATCAATGATCCATTTGTCACTGTGCCTCCTCTTCATTCTTAGGCTGATTACTCTAATACTCATCATTACTCCTTCCAATCTGAAAGATGACTCATTTAATGGCAAATTAATGAAGTTAGGAGGTAGCCTTAAAGCAACAGACCTATGATTTTTTTTCGTTCCTATAGTTGTGTTAAAGAAAACATGGTTATTTTCAATGCCTCAATAACTCGGCTTCTTCATCCATCTACTTGACATAATCTTCTACACAACTATAATATCTTCTTTGAAAACACAACTCTATCCTTCCTCTGTTCTTAATATTCTTGATATTATTTTTTCTCGTGATCTTTCTTAGAAGGACCACGCTATGTTCTTTCTAACAAGTCTCTAGAAAATTGGGTGCTCCGAGGTACCTTCGGAACTTCCTATCACCAACCTAGTTGCATGTTATGTTCGCCTTTCTATATAGTATGAATCACATGTCTGAGGCAGTTCCACACATTTGCTCTAATTGATAAAACGTATTCTAGGGCATGGCTACTCCTAAACTCTCCTACTCTAACTAACTTTTCAATCTTTCTAGACGCCAAACTGTTTCATTACTTTCCTTGTTTTGTTGTTAATACAATTTACATTCTCTATTGAATTTTCCAGTCATGTACCTCCTTCTTTGGGGAGAGTTCCTGTGATTTGTATTCCAGACAGTCTTATCTTTTCTCCTCAAAACTCTTTGACCCAGACTTAACTGTTGCTCAATCATACATGTACTCCATTGTTAAAGTCTTTAACACACTCCATTCATCTGTTTTTACAACTTCATATAATTTGAGCAATTTCGAGTGCTGAGTGTCGAAGCATGTCAGTCTCTAATTTGGCTCTTTTTTTCCAATTTTTCAAGAACTTTGATAAAATTTGGTAAGATTCTTTCTTATACCCACTAAAGGATAATATATATATATATATATATATATAATATATATATAAATATATAATATATTATATATATAATATAGTATATAGATATATATATTATATATATATATTATATATATAATATATAGTATATTTATCTATATGGACAAAAAAAATTCTTCCATACTGTTAACACAATGTTTTTTTTAAATTAGCAATTTGAAAATATAAAAAAAAATATAAATGATAAATGTGTCTTTTTAATTTATAATATATAAAACGTTAGGGAAAGATAAACTGCTTAAGGAATTCCACTCTCTCTCTCTCTCTCTCTCTCTCTCCTCTTCTCTCCTCTCTCTCTCGGCTCTCTCTCTCTCTCTCTCCTCTTCTCCTCTCGATACCTCTCTCTCTCTCTTCAAATAATAACTTTTTAACTAATCCTAAAATGTTTTGCGTTAACATCTTGATAGCTATTTTCTAATTAATAGAAAAAATGATTAAAAGTTACTAGTTTTTGATTATTGTTATCGTATTTTGAGGCTTCAAATTTTTGTTATTTTTTAAATTGAGTTGCTAATGTTTTCCTCCCATTTATTTACTATCTAAATATATAATTGGAATGTATTAGCATTATGCTTTCTTTTAAAAAAAACATTTTTTATTAGAAAAAAAAATTAATTGGTTTGAGGCAAATAAAACAATATTTAAGAAACCTAAACCTGAAATATAGAGACTCTATAAGGGCAATATTAAATTGATAAAATTGACAGACAAAACTTTGATTATCGATTGTTTCTAACAAAAAACATTTAAGGCGCTTAAGTTGACTAATTGTAAATTGAATTCTTGTTCCAAATGTAAAGAGGACACTAGGTTTAATTTCATATCTATCTTCATTATCAAAATTTCTTTGTCTCTTTCTCACTGTGAGTTTCCAAATGTTTACTGAAATTGATTATATAAGATATTTAATAAATCAATATAACTTTTGTCCATTTTAGTAATTTCAATCATTCTTAAAAGCTCTCATCATAGATCCTAACTTTAAAAAAATTAACAATTAGAATCATCTTCATTATTCATTTTATTTTTAATTATGTTCATTCATGCTTTCAATTTTAATGATGAAAGTCAAGTTAAAAGTTGAAATCAATAAAGAAATGGAATTGTTTATACTAATAAATTAATGAGAGTAAAGTACATAAATTTAATGATGGTTCTTAACCGAATTAATCGTGCAAATTGATTTTTTTAAAATTAAGTATTCGAAATTATTATTATTATTATTATTATTATTATTATTATTATTATTATTATTATTATTATTATTATTATTATTATTATTATTATTATTATTATTATTATTATTATTATATATATATATATATATATATATATATATATATTATATATATATCTTATATAATATAATATAATATATCCATATATATATTATATAATATATATATAATAATATATATATATATATATATTATAAATAATAATTATAAATATATATTATTATAATATATATAATATATATAATATATATAAATATATATATATGTATATATTTAATATATAAATATATATATATATATATATATAATCATATAAACATAATTTAATATATCTATACATCATATTACATATATATATATTTATCTATCCTTCATTTATGCCAATTCATTGTATATAAATAATTAATCAAGGAACTATGCAGTATTGCGAACTGAAAGCCAATAATGTAACGCTACCAATATTTTTTTGGTTTATAATATAAGAGAATTAATGGTAACGGTATACTAAGTTATTAAAAGTTATGATAAAGTTAAACCAAAAAACTATTTTGCATCATAAAATTAAAAGAAAAACATAATTACAATAATAATATAATTGAATTCATTTAGAAATTCTCGCTCCTACTCTGATCTGAAGTGTAAAACTCTTTGCTTCGGACGGACGAATGACGTCATATTTTATATCAAGTTATAAGGGAACGGGGTAGTTTGTTTACCTATAATCGGAAAATATATGAAACTTTTCGTTCTCTTCCCGTAAATATGTACGAATGTTGTGAAAAAGTATGACAAGTTGTGGCGCTTGTGGCAGTTTGTTTGAAATTTTTGTAACGAATGGGTCTGATTGTTCTGATATTGAACATAAATTTATATATCTTTATTTACAGTGGTATTTAGCAATTTATACATAATTAATGAATATAATGCATAATGAAGTAAGTGTAGATTTATATTAAAGACAAAACGCTTTGAAAACTTATCTATAAAACGACAGTTTTATTTTAAAAAAATGGTAGGCCTAAGAAAATACTTAATTGGAATGTGCTTTAATTAGGTATTTTTTTAAATATAATGTAAGCAAGTTTTTCATACAAATAATAGGTACGTATTATAATTATGAAATATGTTTTTCGATGTTTTCGTTAGCAATATATATATATATATAATAAATAATAATATTATCATATATATTTATAATATTCTATAATATATACATATATATATATATAGTATATATATAGATATATATATATATATAAGACTCTGCCCTACCCAAGTGTATTCTCCAGGTATGCACTGAATATTATATCATATATATATAGATATATAAATATATATATATATATAAATATATATATATATATATAATAATAATATATATATATATAATATATAATATATATATATAATAACATATATAATATATATATATATATATATATATAAATATAATATACTATATATATAAATATATATATATATATATATATATATATATATATATATATTATATATATATATATATAATATATATTAAATATATATATATATGTAAGCACTCCATTAACTTTGTAAAAAATTTAATTTATGTTCGTACTTAATGCTAAGATTTGCGCGAGCAAAATTTTAGATAGTCCAAATGAAAAGTATATATAAAAAACCCGTTGAGATACTCTTCAGTCAACTCCAGATAGTCAGTCAGATCAAATTAACAAGAATCAAAAAAATAAATTCTCACTCAAGATACTCCTGTCAGACAATGCCCCCTATATATTGGTGAACCCGGAGAAGAACACCAAGAACTTCAATCAGAGCTTCTGATAACCAAAAGGAAAATGAAGAAAAGAAGAAAAACAATAACGCAAATCCCAATCAGAAACACTCGGAGAAAATGACTCAAGCAGACGAACATTATCGATTCTGGACTTCAATTTCATACTAATTTTTGGATTATAGTCTTCACCTTTCACAACTTTAACAGTTCGAGGATTCATCGCTAGACAAAGCAAACTTCCTTACGGTATGGATTTCTTTTATCATTCAAGTTGGATTATGGGCGGAAACTCATTTTTGAATTCCCCTACGAACTTTTGGCTCCTATTGGAATTCTAAAATGGTTCTGTGACCTCTCACTTTTATGTATGAAGAAATTTTTCAAATAAAGACCTAAATTTCAGAGGCAACTTCGCCCTATACATATGTAAATCTTCTTTACGGTATGGTTTCTTTCATCATTTTAAAGTTTGGATTTATGGGCCGAAATTCATTTTTGGATTCCACCACGAACTTTGATTCTTTTTCGAATTCTAAAAGGTTCTGTGGACCGCTCCCTTGTATGTATGAAGAAATTTTTTCAAATAAAGGACCTAAATTTTAAACAACTTCGTCTCTACATATGTCAAAGCAATGTTTCTCTCGTAACTACAGCTTGAAAACTACGTGCGCATTGGTCTAATCATGGATACATTTAAAACGCCTTATGACTGGACCTTTCATTGGATTCAACGTCGATCAATGTGGCTTATTAAACTTGTGAAAATTCAAAATGAAAGATATTGATTGATGTATGAGATACCATTTTGGTATTTTTATGCATTTAAATGTTGTATGTTTGTTTATGTCTTACGGATATAACCAAAATATGCTTGTGTTTAAATGCAAATTCTTTTATTTTCTGTATATCTAACATTGTATTTTTTATGTATTCAAATATTTGTAATCATGTTTAGATCTTCGGATGTAACCAGTATGCTTGTATTTGAATGTTATTAATTTTCTTGTATATTATTTTTGCTTCCCAAAATGGGTAGATTTTCAGCTGTCTAATACGCGTAAGTTACAATTTAATTACTAAAACTATGTATTTAGTTATTATTTCTTGTTTGAATTATATAACATCCTTTCTCACTCCGTGTTGAGCGCAGGAAGTAATGTAGCATCCAATTAACTTTGTAAAATTTTAATTTGTTCGGACGTTATGCTAAGATTTGCGGAGCAAAATTTTAGCATAAGTCAAAGTGAAAAATATATAAACTATGCCGTCCGTTGAGATACTCTTCAGTCAGCCAAAATAGTCAGTCAGATCAAATTAAC
>JABUQX010030786.1:0-34003 GCA_015478945.1 Trachelipus rathkii
AAGAGAGAGATCCTTACTAAGTATATTGGTGTTGAAGGCGGAGGGGGGAGGGTAAGGCTGGACTATCTTTTCAACTTTTGTCATATTCTTCTATGCACTGCTTTTCTTTCTGATGGCTATTACGCACCTTACACAGTCTGGCGAGAAAAGGTATGATGAAGAATTTTTATATATATATATATATATTTATATTATATTATATATATATATATAATACTATATATATATATATATATATATATATTATATAGTATATATATATATATATATATATATATATATATATTATATATATATAAGTGCGTGTATATTATATATATTTATATATATAAGTATATATAATATTTATATATCTATATATTGATATATATATATATGTATATATATATATATATATATCTATATATATATATTATATATTATATTATATATGGTTATATTATATATATATATTATATATTATATATATATAATATATATATACTGTATATTTTATATATATATATATATATATATATATATATATATATTATATAGTTTATCTATATATAATATTATATATATATTATATATATTAGTGATATATATATTATATATATTATATATAGTGATTGGTTAGTAGGTTATTTATGTTGGTATATGTTTATATTTATTTTGATGTTTAGTATGATGTTGTTTTTTGGCGCGGCTCACTCTGCCGTGGGATATATTTGTTTTCATTTAGTCGTTAGTGGTGTTAGCTTTGTGCTATTGGCTCTGCATAGACTCGTGTGTAACCTAAATGGTAGGCATCTGAATTTCGCCTTTAGAACTTTGCAGTTAATAATTGGTACTTTTATTTTATCTTTTTTACATTTGGACAAATGAGAGAATATTGGACATGAAGAAAATTTGTGAACATGACGCTAGGGTATGAAACAAGATCTTCCAATTTCTAACTTTTACTTTGTAAAATAATAAATAAAAATATTTCTGATATACTGAATTTCCTTGTCCAAAATTTACATAAATAAATGTTCTTAAAATATTTTAATATCCTTCTTCAAACTATTCACAGGATAATATATATATTATATAATCGTTAAAATACTGGTCAAATAAAATATATCTTAATAAGTTAAAAATCCTTTTCTTATAAATAAATTTTCTTCATAAAAATACATATAAGTTTCTTCTTTAAGAAATATAAAATAAAAATTCGTGAAGCCAAAGCCTATGGGAAACAATCTTCAATGTAATAAAAATAGAGCAACGGAGTGAGAGCTTTCAAAACATAGATTATATACACAAAAGTTTTTAAAGTGAGAGAGTTTTTCAAAGTTTTAAAAATGTTACCTGGCAATCGATAATAAGAAAATATTGTTCGCTTGTGAACAAAAATTGGCAGTAAGAAATGATTCAAAGTTCATACAGGAACAAATACAAAATAAATATCTACTCTTCTTTTGTAGACAGAAAAACGTATATTTTAGAATAATACAGTACCTAATCTATGGTACGCCTTTTCAGAAATGGCTTGCAAGCTTCGTTGCAGAAAAATCTCGAACAGAGACAAAAAAATATAAACATGCCAAATAAAAGAATTTTCTTTTCAAATTCTTTCGTAAATATATTCAATTAAACACAGTCACTTTCTTAAAATATAAATCACAGTTAAATAATACACAGGTAATTTCAACTCTCACTTTTATAATATAATAGCACAACGTTTAAAACACGTCTTCTCACAACCAAGTTCCAAGCTCTACTACCGACACGATCTAATATTTTCTGTGGCAAACAATCTCGTTCCTCGTCGCTCACATTGGAACTTAAACTCTTTCAGAAATATATATAGTTTCGTCTAAAACATTAATAATGCTTCACTGATTGTTTTTAAATAATAATTATTGAAACTACTTAAAAACTTTATAGTGCTGGATGCCTGGATCCAAAACCTACTGATAAATAAGAAATTCTATGTAACTAAATTTTCTGCCTAAGCTATGATAATTACATCTCTTATTTAAAAAAACAATATCCTAAATCATTTGAAAACTATTTACATAATTTAACATATAAATATTACATAAAAGAAAACAACATTACAATAAAAACATTAAATGAAAGAACCTCTTCCCATAATCGCATTTCAAGTATTGTTAATTACTCAAAAAAAAAATAATATTTACATATAATCATGACTGAACATTCTTCAAATCAACTTACCAGATATTCAGAAGTAACATCCTTGATTGAAAAAGCAATGCAAAGCAAACCTCACCAAAAGGAAACTATGAAACGAATAAAAAAAAAAAAAAAAAAAAAAAAAAAAACAAATAAAGACAGGAAGCTTCGTTATTAAAAGAAGAGTTACGATCGGAATGATCATGCATAGGAGTACTGTGAGAGGGTTCAACCCTCTTATTGGAACGTAAACTAAATTTATACACAAAAAAAAACATTAATGGAAAATTTCCTACCGATTTCTCGTTAAAAAAAATGCGAAAGTCGTTGACCCATTTAGAATACAGAACTGGATCAACTTTTTCAATACCAGGATCAAAAACCCGATTCTGGTCATTAGAAAAACTACTTATATTTACTCGTAAGTGAATTATGAAAGGTTCATTCTTACCTACCGTTATAATTCTTTGAAAAACATGGAAACTTGCATAGGGTTCATTGAACCCTTGGTACCTGTGCTCGTACCAAACTTCAGAAGAAATTATCTGGCTAGGACAAAGTTGATTCATCCTACTATCTACTACCTTTCTGTTCGCAAAATCTAACCTAATATTAAGAAAGCAAATATATACAAAATTAAAACTATTTTGATCGATTCGATCCAACCTTGAAGGATATTGATAGCAAATTTTACTCGGACTGAGTTTGTTACGAGCTTTAGAGAGCTCAATAACTTCGCTATCTTTCTTTGGAATGCAATGAATATCGGCATTATGTGAAAGACTAGGAATGGAATTTAAATTGGGATTGGATATGTGACTCTTAGAAGTCTTTATCTCTACATCATTAAATCGATAAAACAGCCTGTAAGCTAATTCATAATTTAAAGCCAGCGTATTTGTAAGTAATGAATATTGAAGACAGGAGTTATTAAACAAGTCAGTTGTACTTCTACTTAGGAAGTTTATTTTACAATCGACTAAAGTCAGCTTTTTGTTTACGCACTTACCTATGACTGCTTTAAAATCTTTAAACATTTTCATTGTGCCACATAAATTCATTTGAGTTGAACAACATCTTACCTCGGTAAGAGGAAACGAAGTTTTATGAGAAAGATAATCCTTTTCAGAAGGATCGACTTGACAAACTATACTACCTTCAAACGCTGCGGGTGCCTTTTCTAGGTTAATTAGAACATCACAAGCAAGGCCGATGATTTCTACCTTTTATTGAAAATCCTGCATATATACACTATTGTCATATGGCCGACCTGAGGAATTTGATCCTACGTCAGATCCTCGAAAATAATATGATCGTTCTAAAACGTCATCTTCGTCAAAACTATGTTCCATATTTGAGGAAATATTATCATATGGATCACTACAAGAAGATATATGAAAACTATTTACATCTGCAAAATGAATTAGAAGGCCAATTATGGCGTTGAATATTAAAAACAATTTTCACGGACCTTTCGTGAACTGTAGAAACAGTATTGGGTACGGAGGATTTCTCCATACTTACGAGAAACTTAAAGATTGCTGCATCGCGGAGCACAAATTTGAAACATAAATCTGGGTCCAACATGATAGGGATTTGATTTTTATCAATTATCTTCCACTGGCAATATTTATTAGTGAATGATGGATATATTCGCGCTTTCGAGTTCGACTTGCATACGAGAATGAATAATTACAGATCAGTGTAGAATGAGGTTGTATCTTCATTATTCGTCATTGATGACTAAAAAATAGAATTGGACTCATGCGATAGTTTTCGCTGGGCGGAATGCAGTATCTAAAAATTTTTGCGCATGGCGCGGTTATTCATAGTTCACTAAGTTATCTCCGTCTAGTACCTGCAAAAATCGAACTTTATCTGTGAATTTCGTACTTCACGGACTCCATATTTGGCATTTATACTACTCATCATTTGAAGTTTTGATAAAATTAATTTGTGTCTTATAAGTATATATCGACCTGAAGAATACTTGATGGACGTTTCATTATTTTGGAAACGAACTGAGACTGATACTTAACGCATTTCTTATTTCTCCGGAGTTTGAGGTAAATTTCTATTAACCTTGTATAAATACCTGCTATTCTGGATATTAGTTTATATTGTATTAAATTATTATGCATATTGACAAATCCTGACAACAATTTACTGTGAATGAATGTCTTATTCGGTCTGCTCTGTACCTTGCTCGATACTCTTTGTTTAGAACCTCTATGAAAAAAGTAAGAATTAGAATTGAACATTTATTTTGATGTACGAGAATATTTCTCTCCCTCTTCTTGAGAGGGGTTATAAACTTTACCCTATTCAAACTTTGAGGGGAAAAAGGATTCCAAATAGTATTCATGCAGTTTCTTTGAGAACCGCGCAAATGTTGGGCAAAACACAATGAACAAAAAGGGTCATAGATGCACTCAGAAGTATAGTGACCATGACATTCGCACTTCTTGCAAGCAAGACGTTACTTCGTGTGCTCTTGACGGTCCAGAGACGGAGATTTTTGGAGACGAAAAAGATTGATTTGTAAAAAGTATATTTCGGGCAGGATAAGCCTGATGAGTACGAGAGTGACAATCTCATTTTTTCAGATTTTGAAGTGTGTATATTAACTGGAAAAGCAATTATTGAAATTAGTACCGCTTCGATAGACGATGCAACCTTTCACTGTTAATACTGGCCATCTTCTTTTAGATAGCTTTGTATCTGTTGCGGTATCGAATTTGAAATGGAGAAATTCTCATTCAGTAATCCCTTGTGAATTTTGCGGCTTAGCATATTTATATTACATAAGTACGAAAATAATAGACAACTTACGTTGTTCTCTGAGAAAAATCTTCACACCGATGTAACATCGACTGAGATTCTAGAAACACTGGTAATGCCCTTGAGACTGGTATAGCGTACTCAGGGAGTGAGTGATGGAGTTCCACTTCAACGTCAATAATAATCTTTTAAAGCCTCGACAAGAGCTTTTTTGAATAATGGGTCCAGGCATAATTGAATAAATCTGTCTTGAATCTGAAGAAGAGTAGCCTGAGACAATTCTGGGGTAGATAATATAAGCGTTGAAACATTACCTTCCTTGTGAGAAAGGAAACGGGTATAAGCCCTCAGTTTCTCATAAATCCTTAAAAACTTCGTCTGGCAAATATATAAGTTCAATACACGAACCCGAATTTAGACTTCGCTCCCGCGCCAACTAGTCGTCTATGTAGCCTAATTAAACCGGTAATGTTTGGGATGAATGCGTCAACTGTCCAAAATTTAATGTAGGCCTAGACATATTCTTCTGGAATTTGATAACAGCTAGTAAGAGGAAATTATTCTGGTGTAAATTTCACTCGCTTTTTTCTGTTGCCCCCCACTACTTAGTGGGGGTAATCTCCTATTATCGTCGTTTATAAAAATCTACGGTATTCTTCTCCGTATCGAGAAGGCGATTAAAAATAAATGAAACACTTTAAAGAGGGGATACAAAAATGGGACAACGGACATATAAAGTCGTACGAAAAGTAACGACGTACACAAGAAACAAATAATTCCGAAAGACAAAAAAAAAAAAAAAATCATGAATATGAAAATTCTATTTACAATATTAATATAAAAACCAATTCAGCAAAAATTTTGCAAACCTTCTAATTGTTTTACACCTATATAAAATAAAAACCAATTTTTAATGTACAATAGACACTGACTTACAGGATGGCTTCTTCTCTTATTCCAAACACTGCTCCCTCCGGATCCACTCACAACGTAGACTTGAATTGCTTAATAACCTCGAGGACGATTAGCTCGTTAATATCTATGCTTAATAGATTTTATATAAAGAAATTAAATAGATATTTAAAATTAAAATAATCTAAAAGAAAAAAAGCAAAATTTGAATACAAATAAATTAATATAGTAAAAAGCCGTTTTGAATGACATAAATGAGCTTCACCAAATTAATATGTCTTCAGCCTTTATAATTTACGGATTTCAATTTGATAAATTATGATAATATTTTGAAACAGAAATTTGTTGATTTTCATTGTTCAATTTATATGTACTTAAAGATGAAAACTTTTATTTTTGTTCTTGTAAGTAGTTATGTTAATATATTATTATTAAATACTTTAGCCAGAATATACCATATATAAATATATATATATATTTATAGTATATTATATATTATATAAGATTGAATCATATATTTATATTATAAAGAATATATATAAACGAGATATAATTAAATAATCAGTAATTATATAGTACGTTTTCAGTACTCTGCCTTTAAACGTGCCGTTAATATATTATTTCATGCAAAACAAAAAATCACAAATTACTTCACGCGCTCACGGTGGACTAATTGTGATCAATATTACTTGTTACAAATAATCCCACAACAATAAATCAGAATACACACACCTGCAGTCGCTTCCCACTCTTTTCTATCATCTATACACAGAGAGATGGCGTCGAAGAAAAATTATGCTGCAGTCAATATATAGGTCTTAGAAATAACCTGTTTACTTTTTTTTTTCAAAATAGTCTACTACTTCTTCAAAAATAGCCTACTACTTGTCTTTCCGGAAATTAAAATATGAACGAACTTCGCTTCACAGCAATTTCAACTGTAATTTCTTATGTTAGGGGTTCGGTGCTTGTGGTAGACTTTGGAAACCACTATTTCTTATTTCCGTGGACGCACATAAATTATTTCACTCTCCGTAGAAAACTTCTTAATTCACAAATTATAAATATTCAGTGACCTGACAAACGTTACTAACAGACATTGACGCCTCAAGATTTACACTTATTAAGCTGTATATAAATTATAAATAGACCAAATAAATATAATAATAAATAATAATATGATAATATAATTATTATTGTTACTATTATTATAATATTTAATTTTTTTTTTAATTCAAAATTAATAATAAATAAACATACGACTTATTTGACTGTACCACACAGTGGCTGAATAAAAAAAAAACCTAGCAAAAAAAAAATAAAAATCTTTAAATCAATCAGTTATATCTGTGAAAATATACTTGCAACGAGAAACCCGGTTAAATCTTCTTTCCGCAGTTATTCAACTTCTATTAAACAAACTACGCAGCTGTGAAATCCCATTGAACTTGATACCTCGTAACTATGATATATATTTTAAACATATGTATGTGTTGCGAGAAGTAAAGAAATATATTACAAGTTATACCTATCATTTAAATCGCAAAAAAAACTTGAATTTGCATATATATATATATATTCTCTATAAAAAAAAATATATATACTATAATATTATATATATATATATTATATATATATATATATATTTATATTTATTATATTATATAATAACTAAGGATCATTCAGATTAGAAAAATTACGAACTATATAGTTGATCAATAATAATAAAATAAATAATTCTATGAACATTGACAGAATAGGAGCGTTGTGGAGGCTACTTCTAATTCGTCCAACATAAAGTAAAGGATGCACGCTACTCAATTCACAGCTAAGAGAAAGTTACTTAGCAATATATAAAAAGCCTATGATTATAATTTCAGAAAATAAATAATAAATATTTTATTAGTATTATATAAATATATTTAATACCTTTATCTTTATACAAATAAGAAAAGAGAAACAATAAAAATGTATGTCACCTACTTATTTCCGATTTTTACCCAAATCTATCTGTATATGAGTTCTTCCATAAAACAAAACAATCCGCATTGCGTATATCGAAGGAGCAATTGCGTCGCAAGCAAAAATGGTCTTCACTCTTGTATGACAAGATGCTTTCCAAATTTGAATCAAAAATGCTGTAGGCTTCACTATAGAAGGTAGAATAAAGATTACTTGTAGAACGGTCGCCTCAAAAATATAAGAAAAAATCTGACTATTTGATGAATTTTTCCCAGGGACTTCTATTCCGTCCTTCAGACCAGTATTTTTCTAAATATAATAATATTTTCAAAAGAGTATGTAAGACCAAATATCTGTCCTGTCACCCGTCGAAATTCTTTGCAAATCTCCTTTTTCCTTCCTAGCTGGTTGTACTTTTTTAAATCTTGCTCGTGGTTTTGACCTACATGGTATGCATCTAATTTCGCCCTTAAAGAAGTTGCAGCAAAATAATAGCTTTTTTTTTTTTTTTTTTATTTTTTTATATTTCAGAATCAAATCTTCGAGAGGATGTTGGTAGATAAAGAATGATGTGATCAAAAACACTAGGATATGAAAGAAGTTTTCCTACATTTTCCATAAATTTTTTACTTTGTAAAATAAGTATTAAAATATATCAAATTCTTCTTGATTTCTTTATCAACAATATACAATCCATTTATATAAATGTTCATATATAATTTTATTTCCTTTTCATCTATTTAGTTTTAATATTAAATATATTACGAAAGGTAAGCACTGGTCAAATATATTTCTTAAAAATTTTAAATCTTTTATAATAAATAAAAATCTTCTTAAAATACATACAAGTATTCTTCTTTAAACCAATGACAATAAATTTTCTTCTGAAAATAAGTAATTAATTTATGAGAATAAATGTTCATGGATTGATTAGAGCTATCGGAGTGAGAGCTTCAATCATTAGATCTAAGTATGCGACTAAGTTTTCCTAAGTGAGGAGAATATTTCAATGTTTTAATCAAATCGTTACCTGGTAATGTAATTAATATTATTTTCTTGTTCCGCTTTGTGAACAAATAGGCATATAGAAATGGAACAAGGCTCATACAGGAGCAAAAAATAATAAATAATAATCTACTTCTTTCTGTGTAGACACGTACAAATGTAAATTTCAATAGTATATTGTACCTCTTATACTATGATTATACAGCCTATTCAAATTGCTATGCTAAAACTACGTTGCGGTGAAATCTCAATATCATAGAGAAAATATAATGATATGCCTTTTATATAGAAATTTTCTTCACTAAAATTCTATTGTAATAAATCTTTAAAATTCAGCACAGTCACTTATAGAAATATATAACACATTAATAATGATTACACAGGTACTTTTCATCCTCACTTTTTATATTATGAACAGCGCGCACTTGTAACACTGCTACTCATCTCACCGAAGTCCAAGCTCTACTCCTCGCCACTTTGCTTTCAATTTTTCTGTGGAAGCAAATTTTTACATCGTTCACATTGGAACTTATGTTCTTTTAAAAATATCATTAGTCTTTTTAAAATTTAATAATCTCATAATATTCTTACTAAATTGTTTTTAAATATAAACAAAATTCGTAACTCATACTTAAACAGTTTTATGGTAAATAATATATATATATATCATATATATATATATATTATATATATTATTATATATAATTACTATATTATAATATATATATATATTATATATATATATATATAATATATATATATATCTATAATAATATATAATTATATTTATACATACATATACATATTAACATATATATATATATATTATATATATATTATCTATATATTATATATTTTATATATATATAATATATATATATTATAATATATATATTATTTTTTTTATTTATTTACCTATTTTCTTTATTTCAAATACCTTATTTTTATCAGGACTACTTCTATTTTACTTTTCTTTAATACTTTAATCATACAAATGTCTTCTTATTATTGTACAAGGTCCTAAAACTTACTTTTGGTTAACCAATATCTTTTCTATTTACGTTACAAGGCCTTATTTTCACTTTTAACTTTATCATTTCATTAATGAATATATAATATTTTACAGTAATGTTATCTCGTTGTCCGACCTGATTTTAACTTCTGTTTTTTACCTACGGTAAGTGCCTTAACCATTGTTGTGGCTTTAGCTCTGGCCCTACAACACGGATCCAACCTTAGCATTCTTAACTATCTTTTATCGGAGACTATTCATGTAGTCGTATCAACCTGATTTTTTGAATCGAATTGTTGTCAATATATATATATTATTTATATTATATATATATATACTATATATATATTATATTTATTATATATTTATATACTATAATATATTATATGTATTATATATATATATATATTTTTATATATATTATTCAGTTATTATATATACACGGTATATATATATATATTATATATATATATATTATTATTATATATATATATATATTATTATATATATATTATATATATATATATATATATTATATATTATATAGTATTATATATATATTTTCTTTCTTTCTTTCTTATCTTTCTTTCTTTTCTTTCTTTATCTTTAAACTTTTTTCATTACTGGAGGTAAGGTGCGTGTCATGCATCCGAAAAGAAGCAAGTAGAAGAATGACAAAAGTCGAAAAGAAAGCCCAGCCGTTAACGCCCAACCTGTACCATTAATTAGTGAGAGACTTCGTCACAGACAGAAAATCCACCTAGAGCTTCATGGGACCGCAAACGGACCCTCACTATGGTAAATCGTCCATGTAGGGGTTCATCCATTGCTCAGGTGGGCATAACCATAACCCCCGTTACAAAACCGCCATTCACTCCTATTATGCAACCCTTTCTTCTCGCCTCTGCAAACTCACATTTCTCTCCCTTCAGACAATTCCTTCACTGACTCATCCACTTTTTCTCAGTCTCCAGCCGGATCGGGTTCCCAACAAACATCGCCACTATACATTCACGCTAACCAACCGATATCATTCATCAATTTCCACATGACCGGAACCATCCCCTCAACATACTTTCATTATTCTCTCATTTACGGCCATTTCTTTCACACACAACGCCTTATCCCGTTCATTCCTCATTTTATCAATTCTCTCCACAACTAACACACCTCTGAGATTGATCGATCTGAAACACATTGGAACTTTAGATCTAATACTTCTTATTCCAGACCCCTAGTCTCGCTAACTATACAATAACAGGTAGCAACATACATCATGTAAGACCCCTAGCACACTCAAGACTTAGTCACTTTACATTCACCATATATAATTGCACCAACAACCTTCCTGCCATTCACAAACTTTCCTACTACACTTGCATCATCCGTTTCCCTTCTCATCCAACACATACCCTAAATATTTTAAACTCAGATACTCTGCTCACTATCTAACATAAGCTTCACACTGAGGACTGTGATCACTCACAACCATCAACTTACTCTTATTTCGTTTACTTTCAAAACCCCTCCTCTTACAACACTCTGCCAAATTCTCTACCAATCCTCTCAACTCTCTTTAGATTCAAACAATACAAAACAATCATCCACATATAATAGGTAGCGCACCCTCCACTCATCTCCATTTCTCCAGTCATTCTAACACCATTATCTGCACCCACCTCTAATTCTTTCATAACCCTCCATATACAAATTGATAACCAAGAGACAGTAACACAACTGCTACTCTGCTATTAATACTAATCAAATCACTTCCGACAACATTTTTTCTTACACACAGCCTCACTATCGTCATACACATACTTTTGATTTGCCATTCAGAAGCCTGGCACCAACATCACATAGCACTAACCCCTGCCATATATATATATATATATATATATATATATTATATTATATTTATATATATATATTATTATATTAATATATATATAATATTATATATATATATATATTTTATTTTATCTTATTTTATTATTTACCACATAGCCTCTTAATCTTGAGGTAATTGGTCAGGGAAAAGTATTTGTATGGTGTCTGACCAAGTGGAAGGTGCAGGAATATTTAGTGCCGCGATATGCAGCCTGCTTTCAGGTTGACATAGTCTGGAATGCTGCCACCGTAAGGCGGGTTTCTGCTGTCTATTATTCGGCTTTTCCAATTGCGAGAAGCATGAGTTAATGAGTGATTTTGTTTGTGATATATGACTTTCTGTTGTATGTGTTGTGCTATGGTGTAGTGAAAGTGTTGTGTATCTAGATTAGTGTAATACACTTATGTCTGTAAACTGATATGTAAATATTGCAGAAAATTTAAAAAATTTTTTTTGTGTCCGTTCACTGTAAGTGTCCGATACGAGAACGTCGAACCATACTGAAGAGGAATCCTATTTGTCCTTAGAGGTGAGCCAAACGCTCCCTTAATATATAGTATATATATATATTTATATATTATAATATTATATAATATTATATATACTTATTTATATTATATATTAATAAATTATATTATCTATATATTATATTATTATTTATACATGTGATGGGTCACGGTAACATGAAAATTGGTTGGGCGATACCGGTACATCGGTACTTCGAAAATAGCTTGGGCGATACCGGTACTCGTAACTTTTAGTGAAAGCGTTTGGGCGATTACCGTACTGTTCACCGGTACAATTTCGATAACATCGATACATTTTCTATATTATGTGGAAAAATCATTACTGATATAATTTGGAATTTTCAATAATTTTAATATTATTACTATATAGGCAAATAAATTTATATGTCTTTCTGTGTCTTTCTCTTTTAGATTATAATTTATATATATATATTTATTATATATATCTTATTTATATTATATTATATTATATTTATATATATATATTAATATATATATATTATATTATAAATATATGTTTATTATTTATATTTATAATTATATATATATATATATTATATATTATATATTAATATATATTATATTATATATATTATTTATATATATATATATATTTAATATAATTAGATATTATTATGCAACAAGGGAATATTTCCTTAATGATGGCAATTATTTTTATTAAATTTGTTGGAAATAAAAGATGTCTTAATTAAATCAGAGAGTTATTTTTGCTAATCATTATAGGTTATCGCGTAATGCACAGTATGCGAAATTTCTCATGAATCCTCCGAATTTCAATAAAACCGTGTAGTTCGATGTAAAATGTGCATTCTGATGCTGAAATTATGTGTTTCTTGAGCCTTTTGTTGTAAGTGGAGGGTCGTTGTTTCAATCTCTCTTATGTGTTTTTACTCAGCAGTGAACTTGATCTAGAAACATGGTAGGGAGATTAATCTCTGATCAAGCGCGTTGCCCGAAGAGTTTTGACTAGACTCACATTATACTATGTCAGTTCAAGACCAGTATGGCCCCTTTGTGATTAAAAGTTTGACGTTATAGATCAAGTAAGTAAAGATGAATTAATTTGTAGATACAGTCGGCTAGTCTGTTTAATTTCCCTCCTGTGTGCCACCAGATAATTAGATTAGGGTTCGTCCAATGCGTGGTTATCACAGGGACTGCTCGTGTACCTTTAACATCTAAACTGTCCGAAAGTTAAAGACCGAGATGATGAGAAAATTATAAGTGAAGCAAGAACCATAAATGATTGACCAAGATAGAACAGATGATATCACAGCAATTCGTAATAGGTCGATGGTGATGATAGTTCTTGAAGGTATTTGAACCAGAAAACCAATGACACAAAAAAACTCATGAATCCATCAAAAATACAAATACACAAAGAATTTTAATTAATGAATATAATGAAATATGAACACAGGCGGATAATGAGAAGAAGGATACTTCTTTCTTACTTTTTAATTAAAGTAACGATGATGCTCAAATTCCATATGTTTCAAATAATAACTAATTATTAAAATCCATTAAATCATTTAAACATCAATTAGGGGAATTCTAGGAATTGGAAGAAATCCAGAATCTTTTCTATGAAGCTATGAAATGATGAAAAAACTAATAAGTACAGCAATATAAAATTTTGAGATGACCTTGCTTAATGCTTTATAATTAATTACAATAGATACATCTCAAACATTCCCGAACAAATTTAATCCTGACAAGTATGTTTAATTCATACAATGATTGGCTTATCTTAATGTCTTTCTACAACTTGATGATTCCGAGCTCAATCCAGGATAAATCCCCAGTACCGACAAAAATCAGTTCAAGGATTAGGATTGTTCAAGAACAAAACCAAACCCAAAACTAAAGTTTGTCCAGAACTGAAAGATTTACGCTATGTCGATGTAAAAAATATCCACACAAAAACAAAATCCAGTCACAAAAATAAAAGATAAAAAAATAAAAAAAATAAAACCTGTGGGTGGAAAAGAACCCACAATTAGGTACTATTATAATATAACAAATTAACTTTACTATAATGAAATTATTATGTTCAATTTGATTTCAAAAGAAATACATTTATTCATGAATCTAAGAATTTAGATAAGCTAATAAAGTAATTCATGACACAATTATTAATAAAGAAATTCATTGAAAACATACCCTATCAAATAAGAACTTTGTCTAAGAGGGTTTTATGTCTTTGTAGATCTGAACAATTCCTAGAAAAGACACAAAACCTCTATGAGCTACAACAAAATGAACATCAGTACTTTCACATTGTATTGTATAAATCAAATAAAGTATTAAATAAATAAACTGAAAGTTCTATCCTAACGTATACTTATTCATACCTTTAGAGATTCTTAGATTCTTCAATGAACACAAACAAAACAGTCAAGTCTGCTGCTAATGTTTTAAGAAATATATATAACAATTTCAATTAATCACAAATGTAACTGAAAAATAGATAAAACAATAGTGTAAATCTGCATCAAATAAACTTATATTTCATAATCTACATGCACACACAATGCCCAGACATTGTAAAGGCATACATCTGTGCGCATGTATGTAAGAACACTAAAAAATAAATGGAATATCCTAATAAAAAAAATCATAAGAAAATAAAATAATTCTTTCTTTACGTATGTGAACATCATTATGAGCAAATGTAAACACAAAAAAAAAAAACATTCTTTTTGTTTAATCTTCCTACAATTAACGAAAATGGGTTTTCTTTGTGGAAAAATGATCCAATTTACACCGTCATCCAGATCCAAAACGTTGTTTCCTGGCAATCCTCGTGGGAAGATATTTGTAGCATATGTGTCAGTGGGGAATAGTTACTACCAATAGTTAGTTGTAATACGTTCAGAAAAGGCTGAATGGGGGTAGAAACCCATATAAATCCTCTCATGAGGCATATCACTATTTTATGTTAAGTGATTTGCTACTATTGTCAGCCAACTAAATTATGAATTTCGTAGTTAATATGACACACTACTCTGTATGGGGATCGGTATTGGGCCATATAATCGTACAACGTCCAGTCGGAGCATTAACGAATGTATAATTCGTGTGTCTTATGCCAGCTATTTAATTGTGAACATCCGATAAACACTATGCTATAATATGTTATACACCCGGATAACTGGACGGATATGGTTGAGGCGTTTTATCTCCTGAAGAAAGAATTTGCCCACATAAGCTATCAGAGTGTATAGACGGAGATATTCTAGTTATCGTTTGGAACCTTGCATTACGCACTATTTAATGTACAGATTGTACATACATGGTTTTCAAAGAAATAGGTTCGACAACTACCATCTCGCCTTACCTTAGTCAACTCCACCCGTTTAACCACTTTTGACATGGAGTTGATCTTTCTATTTTGTATACACGGACACCCAAACCCTACTTATCGGCAGACAGGAGGTACGTATCATTCTACATATGTACAACATTTTCATTACAGAGCACACATTGTGTACGGTCTGCATCCCGGCGATCCCGGACGTTGGTTGTAGTTCAGTAGTTCCATATGTGTTCCATTGTTTTTGACAATACTTGAGAGCGTCCCGTATTTTTGGTGGACGGATGAGGCCTAGGTTTTCAATATTTGGCTACGATTAATTTGTGGAATTATCGTGTACTTCTTTGGACGCGAGGAAAACACCGTATTATATCACCACTAGCACTGCGACACCAGGTAGTTTATCTCCATAAATGTGTGTGTGAACCTGCTAAGATATATATTATCTGATCGGTTGCGCGTGACATTTTACCATAGAAAAATCATAGATATGCGAATGAAATCAAGAATTTCTTGGACACTACTTGTCAGACTTCTCGTTGATTACAATTACAGACTCGTAAATTTGTATTACCAGTCATGAAGGATGCTCAGCAATACAGCAGGGCTGTGCAACATCCTCTTATAGCGTATTACACCCCGGTAGGTGGATAGGAACTTGGGGTCCTATTCCGTGGCCTCCTATATCACCGGACCTTACTCAACTGGAGTATTACCTGTGGGGCTACCTGAAGAATCGTGTCTACGGTGGGTACACAACACCGATAGCATCAGTTAATTACCTCTTAAGTCGAATCACTCACGCTTGTCCGATAGTCGACTCCGAAAATATCACATTGGCAACATGACATGGGTGGATCAGACGGGCTGAACTTTGCGTATGGAATAAGAGCAGACATTTTTCGCTCACCATTGTGCGTATAATGTATACATGCATATTCGATGAAGAATGTACTACATAAATCAAAGGTACTACAGGAAAGGTATTCCATAACTTATATCCGAAATTAATACTTATGCTTTGGACTGTAAATAAACTGTGATCGTTCATGAAGTTATAAACTCATAACTGTTCATCGTAACTAACTATTAATTAGTAACCAATTAAACGTACGCTGGGATATGGGATGTTTTGCCCGTCATTCACTGATGTGTCTATACCTATTGCAACAACATTTGTTTGGTAACTATTTACGGCAGCAGCACTGATATTTTTTCCCGTGTATGTGAGAGGTACACTTACCATTTGTAATCGAGATGACATGTGTCTTTTATGAACCCTAAATATTTTTGCATATAATGCAATTTAATTATTTCAGGCAACCACACGTTGTTATTGTATAATTGTGAAGGTTCCTTCAGCAATTTCGAATCAGAGCCCTTCTTTTTCCTACAAGTTTCTAAATAATTTTGACATCACTACGGAAATATTCCGTTGTTGTACATCAACACACCACATCACTGCATATATATATATTCCGTATTATATATATATAAATATATTATAATATATTTATAATTATTTTATTAATAATTTATTATATATATATATATATATATTATATTTATATATATATATATATTATATATAATATATAATATATATTATTATATATATTTATTATTATTTTAAATATATTATAATATGTAATATATATATAATTTTGAGACCTTTGTGTTATAGAAGAATGGGTCATTTGAATTTAAAAAAATTAAGTAAATTATAATTATAAAATTGCTAGATTTAGCATTATATGCTTAACTTTTAGTATGCTAATTGAATGCATGCTACTGTACTTTAAATGCATGGCACAGAACATTTATCAACGCCCCCGTACCCACGACCCGTGAGTGCTGGAAATGATAAAATATATCTTTATTCTTGTCACAAGTAAATATATAGCATATAATTTAACAAATTGAATGCATCTGGCTAGTTATAGTACATTGAAGTAGTGAAATTTGCAGGACCAACTTTTCTGGGCTCATTTTTTAAATTTATTTTTAAGAACTTGCGTTCACTACGGATCATTTACACGTTTCTTAAAGTTTTCATGACAAATCTAGTGTAAATATTCTAGCGGTGTGCTTCTAATTGATATATTCGTCCATAGTTTATAAATAATGATATTTGGAGGCCTACTTTTTCATATAAATTAAAAACTAAAGTTTTACCACAAGAATTTAATAAGTACATTATTTCCATACTATCTTAAATAAAAAATACAATAAATAATAAAAAAAATAATTCCTATTAACAAGCATTTATGGCCAGATAACCTAAAAATGTACTGATATAAAGTACCGATGGTTTCGTACCAGTACAGTTAGCTAAATATTTGATTGGGCTGATACCGTTACATCGGATACTTTCAAAAGTGTTCGGGCCGATAGCCGTAATGGTACAAAAAGTATCGCCGATACATGTACCGCGGTACTGCCCCTCGCGGTACGTGCCGCATCTCATGTATATATATTATATATATATATATATACTTTATATATATTATATTATATATATTATATATATATATATATATATATATAGTGAATAGTTAGTTTTACATTATTATTATAATATATCTATTATATATATTATTATAGTGGTTTAGTTTAGTTTTATCTAGTTAGTTAGTTTCACAGGAGGTACACCTGCCAGTGGTTGAAACACGAGTGAGTCATTTTGTTCATAAGTCAAATTGAAGATCAGTTCTTCAAGAGGATGGAAGGAGCAACTTTGCAGCATTCCAAAAGACATCACCCCTCCTCACCTCCTGTAGGAGTGGCGATCCTTGACTTGAGATTGTTTTGCCCAGCATTAGTATAAGCTCCCAGAAATTTCTGACTATATTCTCCACCTATTTGTAATTGGTGTGCATTTTTTTTAAAGACCTGTGTACTCGCCCCAACTTCTATTAGCCAGAGGTATAGAATCAAATCAAGGCCCCAGAGCATATATTTGCCCCAATTGTAATAGATCTTTCACTCAAGAGTGAACCTCAGTACATTGCAACATCTGCGACCTCTGGTTTCATATAAAGTGCACTAATCTCCAAACCCTTAACCAATATTCTTCAACATGGTCCTGCCAATCATGTGGTGACTTACACACAAAAATTCAAATTTCCCACCCACATAATTAAATCAACATACATCATTTAAATATAAATGGCATTAAGAATAATTATATAGAACTTTTACACACCTTAAAAAAATTTAATATACACTTACGGTAGTTCTAATACAGGAATCTAATCTTACACCAGACACATACGACATACCTCTCTAAATTTCCCAATTACACAATTCTAAGACAAGATAAAGACCCACCAAGGCATGGTCTAGCTATTCTCATACATATGGTAAAAACATTTAATTTCAAAGCACCTCTAACCACACACAACAAATCATGGACTTTGACCACAACCTCTCACATACCCTCCCTCAATGAATAGAAAAGCAATAAAAAAAAAACATACAGATAGTGTTTTAGTGCATTGGGATAAAACTAAACATGTACTTCTTAAAAGTATATTTCATCTTTTTATATATTTGCTTTTTCATTTGCATTCATTTTGGTATTTACATACCTATATTTATTTCTAAATCTGTATGTAGTTTTATTATTATTATTATTATTATTATTATTATTATTATTATTATTATTATTATTATTATTATTATTGTTTTTTATATTTAATGGAAAAGGAGGAGTTTGGGTCAAAATTTCAACATTTCCTTTAAAGAACCGAAAAATGTCAATATTTTAGAAATTAGAACGAACAAATTGTGACCATCCTTGGCTAAGAGAATTATCTTAACCAATTTTGATAACATTTCTATTCATTTCCATTTTTATGTAATTAAATGGAGTTGAAACTGAGTGGTTTAATATTAAGATTGAAATGAGGCAGGGATGTGTTATGTCTCCTTAGCTATTTAATTAGTATATGGATGAGGTGATATAAGAATTATAGGTAGGGGTGGTTAGGGAAGGTCTTAGACTGATGGAGAATGGAGGGCGCCTCGCTTATTGTACGCTGATGATTTGGTTTTCTGTGGTGAATCTGAAGAGTGTTTGAGAAGATTGGTAGAGGGATTTGGCAGGGTGTGTAAAAGGAGGTTATCATCTACATACCGAACATTTACAGCAAAATAGTTCTCTCTCTCTCTCTCCCCCTCTGTGTAATACAAGCATCATTTTCAGGAAAAAATGCTTTCCTTGCAGGATACCTTTCAATGCAATTTTCTGCTTTTTGTGTCAGCTATCACCACATCTCTGGTAACGTGACTCGAGGAAAACTAAGAAATTTAAAGCTAGATATTGATGAGTGGTCTTCTTCTCACAGAAAAATTGATGTAGGCGCAAATAAGTAAGGGTACTCCTAAGCAAGTAGGCTCGTTAGCTAAAATTCAATATTACCTAAGATTATTTAAAGTCAATAAGTTAAGGGTTATCGATTTATTTTATATTAAGTTTGTATTTTTTTTTGTTGTATACAATTTTTCACCCATCACGCCATATCTAAAATTAATTAGGACAGGTATTCCAAAAATGTAATTCCTGTTGGTCGAGCTGTAGCTATTGTAAGTCTTGTGATATATTCATTATATATATAATGGTTGAATCCGGCATATTATATATATTATCTTATAAATAGGTATTATTATATATATTATATATTAGTGATATATAATATTATAGTATATATTACCTATATTATATATATATAGATATATATATATATAGTATTTATCTCACAATAAAATGATATGCCGCGACTAAAAATATTGAGGCTAGTCATTCAGCATATGTAATTCGCTTTTACGCAATTGGAGACTAGTGTGTACAGTGTTATTTGAAGATATGGATATGAGATAATTTAATTGAGTGGTTTCTAAAACGAGATTCAATTTCACGAGAATATATTATCACTAATATATATATATAATATATATATAATATATATATATATAATAGATATAATATATTATTATATATAATATATATATATATATATATATATATATATATATATATATATATAATATATTATAATATATATATATATATATATATATTGTATTTATATAACTAAGAAAAGCCGAAGAAGAAAAACTTGGGGTTAAGAGAAGTTGATCAAATTTTAATTTTATAATAAATTAATTGAGTTATTGTAAATCGTAAAAAAAAATATAAATTAGGAATAAATAAATCATATATAAATGATAGGAATTAAAGTCATATCTGATTAAATATATTGGTAAATAATGAATTAGATAGATAATTAATAGATAAATAGATAATTAATACATAAAAGAGTATCAATTAATAAGTAATGGAAGTTAGATAAATATACTAATGATTTATGGAAATAATATATAATTAAGAAATTAATAATAAATAAGTAATAAAACACAAAGTAATGAAAAGTAATGTAATGAATATAATGAATAAATAAGTAAATATAAATAGATAAAGATAATATAAGTTAATATAAAAGGCCATTATTATATTATTAGAGTAATATGTATTTATATATTATATTATTGATATATTACTTATTAATTGTATTATTATATTATCATTGAGTTATTAATATTATTAGTTATTAAAGCTTATTAATTAATAGATAATTAATAATAAATAGATACATGAATAATAATAGTAATATTATAGATAATAAATTAATAAATAGTAATTATATAATCAATTATTTTATTATTACTATTATTCATTATTATTATTATAGTGTATTATTATTATTATTATTAGAATATACATGTAGTTACATTATTATTATATTTTGGAGAGTTAGAGTTATTATATGAGATGGATAGTGTGGAGCTTCAATTAGATTTAGAATTATCAAGATATGGTGTGAAATATAATATTATTTTTGTCGAAGACTTTCGAGAGTTTTGATTACGTAGAGCATTGCAATACCATGAGGCCCTAACTAGTACGAGTAATATAATTATGATTCATAAAGTTGCACTAGTGTTGGTAGAAAGTTGTAAGTAAGAGTCTGTAAAGTAGTATGCAAATCTATTAATATTCTAGTAATATTACTTTAGAATTGTAATCCTCGTCAAACATTCTTATGATGATATTTTTTAACGATGTGGCTTATTTAGAGAGGCACAATGATAGTAGCGATGAACGTCAATAAGAAGTTCATATAGTTTGGAATAATTGCACGATATTCGCCATTATTATATATTTAACATATCGAGTATCAGTTCAGGGATGTCTGGTGAGTTAGCTCGGTTGGGGGGAGAGTAAGCGAGAGAGTATCTAGCAGAGTCCAGGGAGTGCGTGTTGATTTGATGGGACTATCGTTACAGTCTGGTCATGTCGAGAGTGCAGTATGAGATAGTTTGTAAAATCAGACTTCATGGGTAGTACTGAGTCGACATCTGAGGAGTGCGCCGAATGTCGGAAGATCGAGTTATTTCGTGCGACTCGACCTCAGCATGGATATATATATATAGTTATAATCTTATATATATAAGTTAGTCTTAATATCTATATATATATATATATATATTATATATAATATATATATAAGTATATATAATATATATATCGTAAGGATAATGTATATATATATATATAGTGCACATAGCTTTATATAATGTGACTATATAGTCGATAAATCATGTATAGGTATGATTAGGTTGAGCGATGATTTAAAGTGTAATATTATTTATATTATAATAATATACCGTATATAATTGTATTACTTATAGTATAGTATATATATATATATTAATACTAATATAGTTTTAGTATTCAAGTAACTTATAGTAATTTATTATAGGATATATAGATTTACTTGGTAAATAAATAATTAGTTAATTATCTTAAATTTAATTTAATAAATCTAGATTTATATATTAAAAATATCAATAAAAAATATATCTATATAATTAAATTAAATAATGTGATAAACAAAGGCCATATTTATTATAAAAACAATATTAACTATATAATAATTTAAGGGGGTAAATAATGAGTGGTATGAATTATATAAGATTATTTAATACCTATCCTTCATATGCAAAGTCAATCACGCGAATAAATTTGCTATTAGATAAATAATATATGCGTTCCTAGAATAATTTCCTTTTCTCCAAAAATTCTGTAAGACTACTTAATAATCTTTCATTTTCCACATCCCTATATTTAAAATCTTCTTTCATCACTCCAAAAGCCACAATATGTATTCCTGAATATTTAAATACTTCAATGTTTATATATATATATTTATATATTTCTCTTGAATAGATATAAAATAATATATATATGTTTGCACTATTTTATTCCTAATCTTTATCTTATATATATATATATTATATTAGGGAGTACCGATACCTAGAAATAGTAGGCCGATACTGGATACTCTATATTTTTAGGTGCCAATACATATACTTAATTAATATAATAAATACACAGTAATAAGGTAAGAATATTGTGTGACTGCTAAGGCCACTCAAGGATATCATTCTTCATAAGCAATAGGACGTGATTTCCAAATATTCTATACTGGTTGTGGACGCTAATGGGGTAATATATTTTAATAAATTTTATAAATAGTATCTTTAAGGAATAATAATATGCAATATACAAATTATATAAACATTTTTATGTTTGTTGTTTATTCAAAAAATATTCATTTCATTTTCCAGTAAGAGTAACAAGTTGTTAGATTACCTATGCTCTTTTATCTTGTAACATTATTAATTTTCCAAGTAGAATCTATAACTATGCTACAATATTAGGGCAAAAAAAATATTGAAGAAAAAGAGCATAATTAATCATTTTTGAAACATGACCATAAAGAAAACAAAAAACCCGAAGTACCTATATTCAAATTGACAATAATAATACATCCTTTAAAACAAGCCAAATTGGCTACCTGAGATAAGATAAGTTTTGAAAGATTTAAAAATATTAATGTTCAGGACATAAGTCCAATTTCCCTCCCTAAAATGGATCAAATTTCTGAATTTCAATTCAGCCAATTTTGACCTATAATAACACCAAAGCGGTAGCTATTTTTTGCGCCTCTAAAATTTTGTTTTTTGGGTTTTGTCCTGTGGTCTTGGTACTCTGGTAGTCGACAATTCTTCAGAATTTTCATTTTTCAAAAACCATGTTTTTTCCAATATTTTTAAAGGTGTCGATAACAGATATTTTTTTTCCAAAATTTGACTTCAAACTTGAAAATATGCACAGATGGATGACATGTCAACTGCAAAATGTCCTATGCCAATACTAATTTCGATTTTTTGTGTTAGTTATTTGTGGCAAAGCCAATGTCTCAAAGTTCGATAACTGACTTTTTTTTCTTATGCTTGTTAAGATGGAAACATTGAGTAATTTTCGTATTCCAATGTTCGTTGAGGAGCGTCGGAGAGTGAATTTTTTCAGAGCATGAATGTAGTCGAGAGAAAGTATGCACATTTTTTTTTACTTACTATAATTTACTCTTTTGTATATACGAGTAAGTTTTGGATTTGGTTCCTGAAACAAATTTTTCTGCATCATAGATTGTTTTGTGAGAAATTTAAAATTAAAATTTCTGATTCTGACTTATGCAGTAAAAAAATTAAATCTAGGTAAATAAAGATAGTAAGATGCTTTGCAGTTGCTTATCTAGAGCCTAAAAAATTTTTGTGGATCGGACAAAGTAGATAAAAAAAAATTATATCATAAAATTTTAACACTTTTCCAAAAAAACAATTTTTTGGAAGTGAAATTTTTGATATATTTTTTTACTTGTCCGATAACATCAATTTTCAGGGCCTTGTATAGTCGGGCGAGATGCATCCTTTTTCTTAGATATTTTTTTTTGTATTCAAAAGAAAAATTTTGAAAAATGTCGAAAAAAAAAAAGTTTGTAAAATTTCTTCAGCAAGCTAAGCTAGAAGTCCATTAACTACTGGCATATAAGACAACGATAATGTTATGCTGCTACTAGGTGAATTAATGTGGGCTATGTGCTCTGCCAACTACATATAGCTCCATAAAATTTCGTTCATGTTCGCATGGTAGGAAAAACATTAATCGCAATTTTTTCATTTTAAAAAATAGAAAGTGGTTTAGACTTTGAGGATTGCTGAGAGTGCTACAATATACAATGAAAAATCCAATATAAATTACTTCGTGCATTGTGTGTAGGTAATGTGCCCATTTTTGATGGAGATTTCAAGTTTGAATCATTTCAAAAACATTGTAGGAGTTGAAATCGAAAAATGTCAATAAACATGGGTTTTTGAAATATTGCTGAAGAATGACTACAAGACATTGACATGAAAAAACACCGAAATAGAGATAGGTGTAAATTTTGAACTTGATCCAAATGGGGATGGAATATCGGTGAAAAAATCAGCTGAAATAATTCCATATTTTTAATGTCCATTTTTAACGAGGGGTAAATTGGCTCAGAGCTGAGCACTAATATTGGTATCCTGTCACCGTCAAATTACACAAATTCGTCAAAATGTGATGCAATAAATGATTAAGTCTTGCATTAGTTAATCTGGACTGGTGTAGAGCGGCTGCCCTCGGCCTTTTTGGAGTTGTGTACGATTCCCACCCATACACTAAAATATCGTCTCTCTTTCGACTGATGAGGGAGGTGTGACTTAATAAAATATTTGCTTGGAAGCAACTGGATATATAATCGAACGGCTTGCCGCATTTTTTCATGCCTACTACGATGACAAAGGTTCCCTTTGTAAGGCAGCATGCTCCAATGATTGTTCTGTGAGCCTCATCACCATCTATTCACAGATTGCAATTTGAATAATCTTTGGCTCCCTTGAATCGACGGTCTCTTTCAGTTTTTTTTTTGATGAGGTATCTGTTGTGAATTCTTATTTGAAGGTGAAATGGTATGGTCAATTGCGAAATTTTTGGCTCAATGACTTTCAGAAGTCTAACATATCAGCCTAAAATTCTCTTCATCTTCTCAGTAGGTTTATTTTGCTGAAAAAAGCCAGCCATCGTGCACTAATTCAGTTGCTGTTGGCCCAGGAGTTGCCTAATAAGCGGCTTAAAGCTTTTGTGAGCTTTTTTTTTTTGTGCACCGATATGCGAAGCAAGCGCTCACTTGGTTATGCTATATTGTAATAGCATTGTAGATAGTGGCATGTAAGTGGTTCACGTCAGTAGTATTAAGCAATTCTTGTGGGGTTTGCATGCTAGCTTAGGGCGACTGTCCTCTTATGGATAGAAACCAGATTTTTTATAATATTCAAAAAAGCTAAGATTTATTACTGAGGATGCTAAAGGATTTTACTCCGAGTCGTAATTGCTCCCAAAACAGTAAGAAGTATGCGAGCATGATTTATCGGCTAAGATACTGATAGGCTGCGATACCAGTATCAATGAATTGGTACGCTAATACATGCCAATACCGAGACTTATCGGTACATCCTAAAATATATATAAGATGTTACTTTACAAAAAAAATTATCATTGTATGGAAAACTATATATATAAATATATATATATATAATATATATATATTAATGATATATATATATATTTATTATATTATATATGTACTATATATTATTATATATATATATGGAGAAGAGAGAGAGTAGAAGAAGAGAAGAAGAGAGATGAGAGAGAAGAGATGTCAGGATAGAAGTGAGATGTAGCGCGAGTAGGAGACAGAGAGAGACGAGACGACGAGGTCGCGAGGACAGAGAACGGAAGATGGACGAGAAGAGCGAGAGAGAAGAGAGAGGAGAGAGGGAGAAGAAAAGAGAATAGAGAAAGAGAAAGAGATTAAGAGAAGCGAAATCTTCTATGTCTATTGCTACAGCAAATGATTCGCCAGAAATGCCGATGACCACAGAACAAAGAGTAAGAGAAAAGGAAAAGAGAATGAGCAGAGGCAGAGATAGTGAGTACTGACGATCTGACGAGAAAGGGATTATAAGATAAATAAAATTAAGAATTGATAAGAGGAAAGAGAGACAGACAGAGAAGAGAGAGAGAGAGAGAGAGAAAGGAGTAAGAAAGCAGGGGGGAGAGAGAGAGGAGAAAGAAGAGAGAGAAGATAGAGAAGAGAAAGTATATTCCAGAAAGGAGTAGAGCCAGAAAGAAAGAGTATAAGAGAAAGAGAAAGAAGCAAACGCATGAGTTACCTATGTCTTAAACCCTACGAGAGAGAGATTAGACACGAAGAGAGAGAGAGGAGTAGAGAGAGAGTAGAGAGGGAGAAAGAAGAAGGAGAAAGAGAGAGAGAGAGAATAAGAATAGGAGAGATAGCGAGAAAAGATAAAAGCTGAAAAGAGAGAAAGAGAAAGGAGAAAGAGAAAAAGAAAGAGTATGGAGAAAGAAAGAGAAAGAAAACATATGTATTCACTCTTAAAAAGAGAGCCAGAACGACGCAGCACGTAGAGAGAGAAGAGACACAGATGGACGAGGAGAAGAGGAGACGAGTAGAGTCAGAGGAGAGAGAGTTGATATTACTGATGTTGTTATTTGCTTAATTTTAAAAGTGTTTTGGTATTTATCTATTTTTTTTTGGCAACTTTATAGACCTTAACGTTTGGGATGTTTTAAACATTTCTTTTTTACGATTATTTGTAAAAATCCTTTGTCGATCATGTCCGATATACGTGTTTTATTAATTTCTTTTTGGTTTTGCATATTTATTTCGTTAAGACATTTGTTATGAGTGTAGAATTATTAATTATAGAGTAGGCTCAATATTGGTACACACAACAAGCGACACAGTTATAAATTTGTTTGTCTGCTCTGTTTGCCAGTAAGCGGTACCCCTACAGCACAATCATTTAATTGATCATATGACACTAAACTACATTTAATGTATGCCGATGATTCATTTACAGCTTTGTTTTTTAAGTTTTAAAATAAATGCTCATACTCATAATACTGTTATTATTTTACGATATATTGCACCATCAGAAATATGCATTAATCGTAAACACTCAATAAAAATAATAGATATTTTTATCGTAATTTTAATGAAATTTGAAAGCTAGATTGAATATTGTTTTCTATTATGGATAACTGTGCAAAGCCCTGAAGGAGACCCAATAGTTGAGGAAGTCACCTCATATATATATTATATATATATATATATATAAGTATATATATATATATATATATAATATATATATATATAATATATATATATATATATATATTATATATATATATCATATATGATATATATATATATATATAATATATATAGTATATATATATTAAGTAATATTATTAAAATATATATATATATAGTATATTATATGAATATATATATGATATAATATATATATATATATACAGTGGAGTTGGGCACGGTACATGAAAATTGGTTGGCGATACCGGTACAAAAAATCATACGTCGTCTGAGCTGAGACCATTAATTGTCTTGTATATCAGAAAAAATAGCTTGGCGATACCAGGTACTCTCGTACTTATTTTGTGATCGAATAGCGTTTGGGCGAATAAGATCGTACTCCGTTTACTGTAATCGCCGGTACATCGATAACATTTCATATATGTGGAAAACAATAACGGATAATTGGAATTCATAAAGTTACCAATATTACTATATAGGCAAAATAGATTTTTTATGTTGTTTCCTGTGCTATCTCTTTAGAATTAATTATATAGATATTAATAATATATATATATATATATATATATATTAAATAATATATGTACTAAATAATCACGTTATATAGGTATATATATAATTATATATAATTAATATATTATATATATAATATATATAATATTATAATATAGTATGGCCACTAAGGGTATTAATTATCCTGTAATGAGAAATTAGTTAATTTTTTAAAATGTGTTGGAATGCGATAAAGGTGTTCGTTAATTTCGTGCTTATAAATCGGAGAGTATTTTTGCTATTGCATTATTATTTGAATAATGATCGCGTATGCACAGTATGCGAATTCTCATGAACTCCAAATTTTCAATAAAACCGTGTAGTTTTGCGATGATGAAATTGCATTCTATGCGAGATAATTATGAAGTTTTCCATTGAGACCTCGCGTCGATCGCAGATCCACGTTGGTGTTCCGCTGACAAGTCCTGATGAGAAGATATTGCAGGATATGTGTCAGCGGTGGTATTATGAGTTACTGACTCCTATAGGTTAGTTTGTATACGTTAGCAAAGACGTGCCTGAATGGGGGGATAGCGGTAAACCTATATATAATACTCCATGAAGTGGCAATATGGCACATTTATCGTGTAATACTTTAATATTACATTTGCTAACTATTGTCTTAGACCATACTAATAATGAATTATTGTAAGGTAATACGACACATCATACTCTGTGGGGATATGCGAGTATTCCAGTATGTTCGTAAAACCAGACAAAAGCGTCCAGCCGGGAAAAGTGCCCCTTACAAATGTATAATGCGTCTATCTTAGCAAGGCTAGCTATTTATATTGTAACATCCGAAACACTATGCCTAATAATATGTAAACAACCCAGGAACTGACGGATATGGTTGAGCGTTTATTCTTGAAGAAAGACAAGAATGCCCACAGAGCTACGGAAAGGTGTATAAGTATCGGCAGCGTATCCAGATCGTTGGACACGCATTTCACTCATCAAGGGATTGACAGCGTGTCCCAAGCTCTTCAATGGAGCGTTTTAACTCACCATCTTGCATCGAAGTAAATTTGTTAAATAGCGCCATAATCATTGAAGGCAGATAGTGAGTACATTTCTATTGTATATACCACACGAACACCCAACAACTGCTACTTACGGCAGACAATGAACGGTAAGGTGCATTCTACATATGTAACAAACCATTTTTCCATTACAGGAGCACACATTTCGCACAAGGTCACATGCATCTCCCGCGATCCGGCGACCTGTTGGTTGTGAGGTTCAGTATGTCCAAAATGTGCTTTCCATTGTTTATTTTTTATGAGAGGCAGCTCCCGTATTTTGTAAACGGATGAGCCCAGGTTTACCAATATTGGCACGATTAGAGTGGGTGGCATTATCGCGTACTCGGACCCAAGCGAATCCGCGCGATGTGCCAAAAAACAATCAAATGCGGCGACTTAACCAGTGTATGTTTCACTAATTCACTCCATAACTGTGCTAGTGTGAACATGCTAGATAAATATACTGTATCAGGGCCTGGAGAAGCGATTTACGATTAGACAACCTAGACTAGGCGAATGAGAAATCAAAGATTTCATAGACTCACTACTTTGTCCGAGACCTTCCTCGTGAGGCATTACAGACACGTCAATTTGGTACTATACCAGCGATGAAAAGATTGCGCGCTAGCACATACAGGCAACGGGGCTAGTGCTGAACATCATCTTAAACGTAACACACCCGGTAGGTGAGATAAAGGAAATTATAGGGGTCGCGCTAATTCCGTTAGCCTCGCTAGTCAACTCAGACGCTTCTCAACATTGGAAGTATATACCTGTGGGCTACGCTGGAAGAATCGTGTCCACGGTTGGTAACACAAACACCCAGCATAGCAATCAGTTTAATATACCTCTATAAGTCGACATCACTCAACGCTTGTTCCGATCAGTCGAGCTCCAAAATATATCTACTTGGCAACTATGACAAGGTGGATCAGAGAACGGGGCTGAACTTTGCGTTTATGGAATAAGGGGCAGACATTTGCGCGCAGCCGCGTATTAATGATAGTACATGATGCATATACGAATGAGAATGTACTACAATAAAGATCAGAAAGGTACTACAAGGAAGGAATTTCATATGTATAAACCGGAAATAATCCTTAGTATGGGCCTGTAAATAAACGGATGTTTACAGAGTTATAAATCATTTTGTTATGAATCAATAACTTTCATCGTAACTAAACTATTAATGATGTGACATTCTAATATAAAACGTACGCCTGTTATATTGGGGCGGTTTCGCCTCGATTCAGATGTTCTAAAACCTATTAAACTAACATTTGTTGGTAAGTATTTCAGCGGCAGCAGCTACAGTATTATTCCCAGCGTGTATTGAGAGGTAAGCGACAAATGTGAAAGTTTTCTCCAAGTCCTTCTACGACCTCTCGGAATTTTTGTTGCCATAAAATAAAACTACTATCTTATGTCCTACTACATTCCCCACATCTGTTATTAAAAAAAAGTTCGCATAGAGCATATTCGCATACGTAAGAATCCCCGCCCACAAACCGCTCACTCCCCCCCCCCCGCCCCCCTTTATTCTACAATGTTTTCTAAATAAATTGACATCATTATCGGTAAAATATTCCGGTTGTTGCAGCATTAGGCTGAGAGCCAACACACGTCAGCGCACACTACATCACGCTACTGCGCACAAACTCTCAACATCATATATTATATAATTACATATAATATATATATATATATATAGTTCTATATATATATATATATATATATACTATATATAGTATTATATATATATATATATATATATAATAATATATATATATATATATAACGGTATATATATATATATAAATATAGTATATATATAATGATATCTATATATATATATATATAATAATTTATATATAATATATACTTAGTATATGGACGCTGTTATTACGTGTGTATTAAGGTAAGAATGGTAGGAAATAGAATGGTCATTTTTGAATTATAAAAAAATAATATAATAAAGAAAATTGCTAGAGCAGTTATAATAGCATTCTATAGCAACTGTTGATGGGAGAGGGATGAATGAACATGGAAACACATGGAAATGACGCGTAAATGAATTGCATGTTTTACACGGGAGCTTTCCCTCCCTTGCCCACCGAGAGAGAGAACCCGTGGAGTTGCTGAAATATTAAAATATAAGTCTGGTGTGGAGGTTCTTGTAGTAAGCAATAAGTAGATATATAGGAGATGAAATAATTTTTTAACAAAATTTAGCATGGCCGAATTTTTTTTTTTTTTGTTATTATTTTTTTTTTGTTTAAACAAAATGTAATAACCCTGCAAGCGGGGCCATTTACGCGCTATGTAGAATGAGGGAACTCTACTAGATAATTTGTCTAGGCCTAGCGATGCGCGTAATGCGACGTGCGCGACGTTGCACTGTCGACTCCGTGCCTGCTCTTTGCAGTTATTAGTAGCCAACTGAAGTTCATGAAATCAGTGCCAAATCAGCTGGTGTCTTATAATTGATAATTTCGTCAATGAAAGTTTTATTAAATATGAATATTATGGAAATTCAATTTTTTCAATCAATAATATTTAATAAACATTAAGTTTTATCACAAGATATTAGAATAGTACATTATTTTCCATAACAGCTTATACTAGCAAATGAAAAAAACGAAAAGAAAAAAAAACATTCCTATAACAAAGCATGGCTATGATACATACTACAAAAATGTACCGAATAAAATACCAGATGTTTTTCGGTACGGCGGTTACAAACATAAAGTTTTGATTGGGCGATGACGTTACAACAGAATAGTACTATTATCTAAAAAGAAGTTGTTGGCGATACGGTATCAGGTAGCATAAAGTATCAGCTCCGATATACATGTTTACCCGGGTAACTTAATGCTACCGCGTACATTGTACGAACCGTGGAGCGGTACTTGCCCATCTCTGTATATATATATTATATATATATATATATATATATATATATATATAATATATAATATATTTAGATATAGATATATATCAAATATATAATATCTAAGACGTAATTTTAAAATTCATTTGTTAAATTTTTTATATATTTATTGTTATTGTTATCATAGATATATAAAAAATGTAATATGGCCTTAGTTTCAAAGATTCTGCATTTCGTTAAACAGCGTGCGTGGTTTGTAATATAATGCTGATTTGACCTATAAGTCTACTCAGCTTTGCCTCCGTGATTTGTAAAGTAAACCACTATGCTGTAAATGTGTATAAGTGCAATATAAGTGAAGTTCAAGATTTGGGAGATAGTATAAGAAAACCCTATAACATTATGCACAACTTTTGAGAATCTAACTTTTTTTCCTAAAAAAGACCGCCCAGTCATTTTTGTTTTTTTAAACATTAAATTTTTTTTTAGAAACTGCTATATTCTATGATTTTTTATAAAAATTTGTGATAGGCTGGGGTTCTGGGCCGCTCCCCGGCCTTCTAACTATTACCTACCAACTTTGAGGACTGGTTAAATGTCCACAATTCACTGAGTTTGTTGGGCAGTCGGTATTTAGTACAGCTCTTTACATGGGAATAGAAAAGATATTTAAAAAAAAAAAAAAAAAAAATCAGGAGAAAAAAATATAATACAAATATTATTGATGCAGATTAGACACTTATCTAGACACAAGTTGCAATGATTTTTTGTTTTTTATACTGTAATTTATTACCAATTGAAATTTTAGAGGAGAATATACTGTGATTTTATAAATATTGGTGATGGAGCAGTTCTGCCTGACTCCAACTATTACCCAAATTTCTTGTTTTTGTTGTTTTGGTAATAATAGTGCAGTGGGTGTAACCCATCGATTTTTTGTATAAAAATCACAGATATAGCCGGTCCTCTCTTTTAAAAAAAATAGAAAGAAAATAAATGAAAACGGAAATCAGTGCTCTCTTTAGAAAAAAAAATACAGTAATAGACTTAAATGAAAGCTCCATAAGACTATTTTCAATTTTGATCCACTCATACGGTTAAAGTCTTCATTTCTAGCGTCTCGTAGTTCTAAGGGGAATTGAATTGATATGTTTGATTGTTTTAGGTAATACACATATGGTTAGAAAATCTTATTACTTAACATGAATTATCACAACCGATAGAGACTAGGACTGGCCGCTATAAATGAGCGCGAGGGTCGTTAAAAAGAGAAGATTATTTTTTATTTAAGAGTAAAAGTATTAGCAATGAAGATTTGGTTAAACTATAAAGAAATATTATTTTCTAAAAGACATGAAGGTGACAAGTCATTTATATTTTTTTGAAGCTTGCTATCATATTACTTTAGACGTAGCGTATCGGGGTGAGGGTGACGCGGGGCCCGCAGAAGTCTCGCTTTGATTGAGGGTGATTCGGTCCAACGATCCTAAATTATAAATAGTAAAAAAGAATAAAAAATTTTTTTGCTGCATTTAATAGCCCACGGCGTAAGTTACTAACAAGTTTTTATTTTGATCATCTTATAAACAAAGAAAATTTTATTATCTTAAATAAATGAAAATTTGGGTATCAAAATGCCCTTCAAATAGAAATTTCACTTTTGAAAAATAGTGATTTTCTTTTAGACTATCGTGGCTGAGAGGTATAGTCTAATGGATATTTTTAATATTTTTTTCGTAGTTATACAACTCGAGTATGTTAGCTTTTAAACTGACAAAGTAATAAATTTTTTGTCGCAAAGGTTTGCAA
>JABUQX010030787.1:0-48886 GCA_015478945.1 Trachelipus rathkii
TTCAATGTAATAAGTCAAACAGAAAGCGTAGAAAGACTATTTTAAATATCGACATGGGTGCATAAGACTTCGATTAAATCGATTGGAATCATCATAATGCTTTAGTGATCATTTAAAAAACTTCTAGAAACCCCAAAAAAAAACTTTTGGGGAGCTAAATCCAGTGCGTTCAGGTTAAAAAAAAAACTCAGAAAACGGTCTTACCGACCTTAGAAACCTATACTTTGCCGCATCAAGCTTCAAAATCTGAAGATCCAAAATCCTGCAACTCTGACCTAAAACAATCCTATGCTGATTTGGCTTCGCCGAAGTCATACTAATATATAATAATACTATATATATTAATATTATATTAAATATATATTAATAGATAGTTTTTAATAGATTGATAAAATAATAGTGTCGCAATTTTATACCATACCCTGAGTCTTTAACATTATTAGATTTAATTATATAATATTTAATAATTACAATTAAAATTAAACATCTTTTTTAAATATAATAATGTTCAATATGTAGAAACTTTGTTTTCCTGTACTAACCTATATATACATAAGTTACTATATATAATTTATATATTGGTGTATAATAACCATGATATTTATTTCATTACATATATTTTTTTTATAATATAATAGTTTCTTATTTTAAATATAAAATTGTAGAACAAATATTTATTGGTGTGGCAATTAATGTTAAAAGAATATTCAATGATTATGCAAATGTATCGGCGGTTGTAAGATTCATTCAACTTTCATATTTGCGGTCCTATCATAAGATATGCATTTAAAAAATTTTAAATAACTTACTCTTTTTCTTTTTTCCTAATTTCTTTCGCATCCCTTAGAGAACTAGAATTTCGTCAACAGAGAAACAATAACCTTTGATCTATTTCTGAGATTTTTATAACACAGCATATTATCGAGCGAGATGAAAAGCAGGAAGAGGGGGATGGAAATGAGAGTTAGGAGTGTAACAGGTGAAGTGTTACATGATTTGTAGGGGGGTATGTACAACGGTTACAGACTTTAGTAAAATTTGACTTATAATAATAGATCATTGATATCAATAGATCACAGACCTGGACAGGTAGGTGGTTGGATGGTGGTTTTGATTACCTGATTTATCTGCTTAGGGTAATGTAAATAACGTTACAATTTTATAAAAAATTTGACTTAAATCAATAAGATCAATAGATCATGATCAACTAGATCAGCAACGACAAGAGGACATGTTTGGATGTAGATTGTTTACTGATTTACTGCTTAAACTCGTTTGTAAAAACGTTACAATTTTAGTTAAAATTTGACTTAAACAATAGATCAATAGATCAAATAATCAATAGATCAATAGATCAATAGATCACTATGGTGGGAGGAGGTTCGGAGGGGAGATGAGGTTGGTTTGATTTACTATGCTTAACTGTAACAAATATGCATTTTACTATTTCATGCTTTGGCAAAGATTAATATTTTTTTAGTAAAAACCCACACTGGTGAACACACAACTTTTCGGGATGTTGTCCCGGATCGTACATGCGGGATGCGAGGGGGGCCCCTGCACGCGCCGACGCGCCGAGGCGGTTCGCGCCGTGGTCGGGAAGTTTGCTCGCCCAGCGCACGACGCCCGGGATCGCTCCGGATTGCAGCAGCCAGTCGCGCCTGCGTGCCGCGCACGCGCACATCGACCCTGGGCTTGGTGACACAAAACGCATTGGTCATGAGAGAGAGACGAGAGAGAGAGAGAGAGAGAAAGGAGAGAGAGAGAGAGATGAGAGAGAGAGAGAAGAGAGAGAGAGAGAGAGCAGGCAAAAACACAAGAGTTGAGATCTATGTCCTTATAAACATATATGTTGGACACAATATTGTATTATTATACAAATCTTACTATCCTGCACCGCACTGAGCCTGCACCGGTGCCGGTGCAAGCTCAAACTCTATAGATTCAGACTTCTTTCTCCTTCTCGATACACTATCAATATTTCAGCCTTCTACGATCAATTAAATTTTTTAATGGGGTGGGGCCTCACCCCTTCAGGGACCCAAGGGTACGTAATCATCTCTATGATGAGATTATGTCACCATCTAACACCCTCACAAACATTTTTAACCAATAACGTATCACTCTAACCTCTATAGATATATATTGGACCCAGAGGCGAAGCCGAGAGCGCGGAGACCGGTTCCCGAAGCCAGAGTGCGTAAAACTGATCGAAGCGGGGCATACGGAGGAGATAAATGAGATGTAGGAACCGTAGAAGGGGTTTAAAAAACAGCTCAGAAGTGACCCTTCAGTCAACTTCTTCGTGTAATAATAATACAAACAAAACCAAACAGACAAACGACAGACCTTCGTCTGTGTCTGTCGGTCAGACAAAGACCTTCGGTCTGTCTGACCCCAAGTGCCCGATTTAGGCCTAATCTTGATCTCCTCAGATCAACGCAAACAAGGCGTAAGCGCAAATAATCGGTGTCCCACCCCGGGGTGACCCCCTCTAAGTATACATCCCATCCCCGACTTAAAATTACACGATTCGAGTATCCCATACATAGCCTTATATTCCAAGTTTCAGACCTATAATATTCTTCTATACTTTTTGAGAAAAGCTGTAGGCGGTCAAAGCTAAACTCAAAACTACTATAATATATATATATACTTATATATATATATAATATATATATATTATATAATATATATAAGTATATATATAATATATATATATATATATATGTATAATATAAGTATATTATATATATAATAATATATTATATATATATAATATAGTATATATTAATATATATAATTAATTATATGTATGATATATATATAATACAGATATATATGTATTATATATATAATATTTATAGTATAAATATATATAATATATATATATATATATATATATATATATATATATATATATATATATATATATACTATATATATATATATATATACAAATTGCTTAAGATTTCATTTTCCGTAAACAGTTTAATAAAAGTACTTAAGAAAATCATATTTTTCAGCTTTTTTGGTATTGATCTAAAAGAGAATATTGAAAATCTTGTTTAAAGATGAAATGTAATTGGTAATTTAGGGGAAAAATGGTAGTAAAGGGAAATAGATATCTTATTGTTAAAAGTAATATTATAGTGGAATAGACAAAGTGGGGTTAATAAATGGTAAAAGAGGAGAAATGGCAAATTATGGTAAAAATGGTGTTAGAGAGGAATAGGTAAATTAGTATTAATAAAAGAGTATTAAAGTGAAATAGGAAACTTAGAATAGAATTGGTATAAGAGAAGAAAAGTAAACTTAAGGTAAAAATGATATGATATAGGAATAAGTTGATTATGGTAAAAAAAAATTATAAAAAATTGGAATAGGAATATTAGAGCAAAAAATTGTGGTGAAAGTAAAATAAAATTGAGAAAATATTATTTGCATTGTTTTATTTAACCAATAAGAAATAATTCGAAACTAGAATTAGCATATAATTAACGTAAAAAAATAAATTATAATTAATTAAATGAAAATTAATAATTAAATTAATGAATTATAATTAATTAAATGAAAATTAATAAATTACAATTATTTAAATAATAAAATATAAATAACTAGCAAATTACAATTATTTGAACGAAAAAAAAAACAATTGAAAATAATATTATTAACAAAAATATCATTGCTAAATAAATGTAAATCCAAAATTAAATGAAATAAATTCAAATTAATTTCTTAAAGAAAAAGAATTATATAAAAAAATAATTAAATTATAAGCAGTTAAAATAAAATAAAACAATTAAAAAGAATGAAGCAGATATAAATAAACAAATATATAAAAACAAATAAGTAAATAAAAAGCAAATAAATAAATAAATAAAAAAGCAAATAAATAAGAAACTATTTTTCTGAGAACTTCCCATCTGATAATTTAATTAACATCAATTCTTTTTCATATCACTTTTTATTTCTTTCTTTTCAGTTTCATTATTTCTTTGCACAAATTTTTTTTAAAAAAGTAAAAAAATAAAGTTTCAAAAAATAAGTCATTATTTTCCCTTAACTTTATTTTTTATTATTTTCCTCTTGTTTACTTTTTATTTTTTTCATTTATTTTTTCCTAATTTGGGGAAGTTGAGGAAAAAAGGGGGAAAAATTGGCTATGAGGAAAGCTCAAGCAAACTTTAACAAATTCAATAACATTTCCTCAGATTTCTTTTCTTTCTTACTCAAAATAATAGAGACAAACATTTTGTAACCATCAATCATCATCTTCAATTTTCAACCATCAAAGGAGAAATACTTCGTGCTTTCTATTTGTAATTTTGTTTTTATCAAGTGTTTTTTTCCTATAAGGAGAAATACTTCGTGCTTTGTAAGCATAATTTTGCGTTTTTAAAATGGGTTTTTCTGTTTCTATGTTTTGTTTTCCATAAAGTGAATTCTTGTGTTTTCTAATATGTTTTTTTTTTTGTGTGTTCCCAATTAGGATAAATGTTTTTTGCTTTCTATCTGTAATTTTATGTTCTCTAAGTGATTTTTATGTTTATATAAAGATGTTTAATTATGTTTTCTAATGTGCTTTCTTGCGTTTTCAAAGTTTTTTAAGTTTTATTTTAATTCACTTTAAAAAATTTCAATTTTCATGAGAAATTTTTTTATGCTGTTATACATATTTGCCAAATCATTAAAATATTTTTGTTAATTGAAGACACATAATTATTATATAAAGTTTCTTAAACAAATATCTGAAATAATAGAAGTATTAAAAACTTCAAACATTTGGAATTTACAGTTTTCAAATTGCTTTTTCAATTTTCCAATGATAGTGTAATAAAAGTACTAAATAAAATTGTGGTATTTTAGGGCTGTTTGGAATTAGTTTTAAAAGATGATATTGAAATCTGGTTTAAAAATGAAATGGAATGGGTAAATTAGAGTAAAAATAGTAGTAAAGGTGAATAGGTATTTTTTTTGGTGTAAAATGGTATTAGAGTGGAATATACAAAATTAGGTTAATAATTGATAAAAGAGGAGAATACTTAAATTCTGGTAAAAATGGTGTTAGAGAGGAATAGGTAAATTGGTATTAATAAAACAGTATCAAAGAGAAATAGGAAACTTAGAATAGAAATGGTAAAAAAGAGGTATAGTCAGCCTAAGGTAAAAATAGTATTAGATAGGAATAAGTTGATTAGAAAAAAAAAAAAAAAAAAAAAAAAAAGGAATAAGAATATTAGAGTAAAATATTGTTGTGAAATTAAAATAAAATTGAGAAAATATTATTTGCATCGTTTTTTAAAAAAAAAAAAAAAATACTCGAACAGAAAGTAAACAAATTAGCAAATAAAAATTCTAGATATTAATTTTGTAGAAGATTTATATAAAAATAAATTGCGGATGATTCATAATTACTATTTAGGAGAGAGTAGAAGTAAAGAGATTTATTAGTAAAAGTCTTAGAGAATTTGATTTATGCTACTAATAAACACACAGACGGAAATAATATCACATCTCTATAAACTAATTATCACAGCTCTTCATTTAACTAAAGTTACACCAAAATAATATATACATGACGACTCACATATATATTATAGAGTGTTAATAACAATTATATCATTGATGAGAGACTGAGAGATAAAACGCTCATGATTTTTATATCATTCAAAGAATATAATTAATAACTATAATAACTCAAATAATATAAGGATCTTATCCATTCCTATCTCTCATCTACATAATTCAAAGATAACTTCTATCAAACAATTAAACTATAAATTAAAATTCACTCCGATAAGTACATGCACCAGATATTCAATACAATAAATAAATAAATACTAGATTAAAAAGGGATTTAAGTAAAAAGCAATAAATAAATAATAAATATAATAAAATATCATAAATCTTAAACTAAATAAATCAATGAGTCACACATTCTCATTTTCTCTCTACACCATATTAAAACGATAAGTTGATATAATGTTAATATAAATCTCTTTCGTCTTTCATTTGTCCAATTTCGCTTGCATTTCTTCGATTTCTTATATGTATCTGTTCTTCGAGTTTTACTTGATTAATAATGTTATTGTCACGTCAATATTTGTGAGAGATAATAGATAGAGCATATGGATATGTATGAAACATAGAAAATTATAAAAATTAATGTATAGTATTGCAATTGTCTTCCAGCTCTGTTTTATTTGTTTATATTATTTCCTAACACATTTTAATCGTATTTATGTATATGTATGTTACCTATATTATATGTTTCCTACTTAGGATGTAGAGATAAAGAGAGGGATAGAATATAGAGAGTAGATAAGTAGAGACACGAATTAGATAGATAGAAATAATCACTCAGTAGTAAACTAACAAATTCATTCCTCTTTTGACGGTTTGATTTTTTCCAGCTCTGTTTCACTTACACTCACGAAATAGAGATAAGATAAGATAACAACACATGTATATGGAGATAACCATGTACAAAGCATCAATGACGTGCATATCAAATATGTATTCGAATCACTCTCAATTAAGAAATCAAACCTCTCGCCCTCTTTTCTTTGTCACACTTTTTCTCTGCGTTCTTAATCTATAAAGTGGTCGCTAATTTTTTACGAGTCTATAGTTTTAGATGATAATAACCGATACAGAGTATAGTCAATCTATATTAGATAATGTTTGCTAATATTTATTTCTTTGAGACCGAGGAATCAGGTTATATTCTGCTATATTCTATAAGAAGCAAATATATATGTATTGTTTTTTGTTCTAGGTTTTTTAATTGAAGAGTTTTTATATTTATATTATTTGAAGACTCTTTTCGTTTTATTTTTATTAATCAATTTAATAATAGCCTAAGCCGGATAATTTCTAAATATATATCAACAGCTAACGAAACTATTATGGAAAAATTTAATTATCTTCCAAACTATTATATTCATTGTATAACAAGAACTTCCACCATTATATTATGAAATCTTTAAGGAGAAATATTTTGTTCTTTGTATGTGCACTTCTCGTTTGATAAAGTGTGTTACTCTGCTATATATATAACACCTGTTTTAATATATATAATAGATGAAATACATCATTGTTTTTAAGTTTCAGGATCACCCACTACAAATAATGTTTTATTTCTTATTGATGCTTTCTTACATATATTATATATATATATATATAGATATATATAAATATTATATTATATGATAATATAATATATAAAGTATTATTATAATATTATATATAATAATTATATATATATATATATATATATCATATATTAATATTATATATATATAATATAATAATATATATATATATAATATATATATTAAATATAATTATGTATATATATATTAATATATAAATATATATATATATATATTATATATATATATTATAATAACTTATCATATAATTATATATATATATATTAATATATATATATATATATATATATATTATAAATTATAATATATAAATATATATAATAATAATATATATATAATTAATATTTATATTTATTAATATATATATATATATTATATATTATATATATATATATATATTATTAAATATAATAATATATATTATATATATATATATAATATATATTTAAGTATTAATAATATATATATATATTAATATATAGTATATTAATATATATATATATATATATATATATAATTAATATATAATAATATTAATTAATATATATATATTTATATATATAATTATATAATAGGGTTGAACATAATAAAACACACATGGGAGTTTATATTTTTAAAAAAACCAAATAAAAAAACCATTTAGTTTTTTTATATATAATAAATCGATAAACCAATGTTTTGGTTTTTCTTATTGGTAATCTCAGGATTATATATGAATGAGTTTTATGTGCATTCTATGTGGTTATATAAATTTTAAAGAGAAATAAAATCACTACTTGGAAAACTGTTGATACAGTAATGTGCTATAAACTAACTAATAATTTATATTAAAATTCACTTAAATTATAAATTTATGTATATAGATTCTTATAATTTTAAATTTTGTATAAAAAACTTCTATTGAAACTTGTATATTAAATTTATAGTTATACAAGATTATTTTTTATTATTATATTATGAGTATTACAAAAACACAAATGTATTCAGTACCCATTAAAGTAAATGGAATAATAGGATACTCTGGAAAATACTGAGCAATGATAGAATTTGATGCGACAGGATATAGAGTTTATATATACTTATATTATTATTATTACATCACACAATAAAAAAAAAAAAAATAGTCACATCACGAATAAAAGTTTATTCAAAATTAACCTATAATAGATATAATACATTTTCTCATTCTTCGTAATAGAAAATCAAGAGTATAGAGTCTCCTCTATTTAGCAATTCTTTGTCAGAAATAAAATTTTTCATATGATGTATAGCTATTGAAAATAATATCTATTCAAAAACTAGTCAATACATTTTATCAACTAATGGTAAATTAAGCAAGCAAATTGAGCTATATCTTAATTTAATGATATCAGGATGACAGCCTCAATGTATAAATAAGGTAGAATAGAAAGGAAGAATAAAAGTTAATATCAATATTTAACTTATTGGACTCACATTATTTCGCCCATGATGCTGGATTTTCGAAAGATTGTGAGATTTTTGAAGAAGGTTTACTATGATTTTTAGGTTCACATTATATATACTTAGAAGCTCCTTCTATAATAAAATTTATATCACAAAAAATTAATGCTAATCTTGAAACTGTCTTCAAACCTATCTGATATCCAATAACTTTGAGTTTTAAAATCTCTATAGTAAGTTATTTTTTTCATTTATGTATCTTCATCTCATTATTCTTTCGTATTTTTTTATTAGTAATATAGTTGTCCGATAACTTAGGTGATTTTTAAGACAATTAGAGTATGGTTTTATTTGTATTTAAAAAATTGAAAGCTTTCTCTAATATGTTTACCTAGATAGTATGTATACACAAATGATGCATTAGTGAACAGCAACGAAACATTACATACAAATGCTACTTATGGAATATTTTCGACACACATGAAACACCTATCTATATAAATCCATTTCTTCTAGTGTTTGCTTACACACCACATATCGTTTGGCCATATATTTACTCAGAAAATCACTATATAATATACTACTGTACTTCAAATTTTTCGTACGTATTGGCTCCGCTAGAAATTCTCTCTTTCGTTTCAAATATCAGTTGAAATTCTTCCTTTGTGCTTTAAAACCTAGAAATTCTTCCTTTAGTGACTTAAAAACTCTATAAAGAAATATCTTCTCACTATATTATGTTACAATTAAACAAACTGTCTAGGATAATATCTTTTCCTATTTGATGAGCTTAAAACTCTAAGAATTATCGTTATACCTTATTGTGCTATCAAATACTAAGATATATCTTACCACATTGTGGACTTTATTTATATAATAACTACCTATAGATTCTTATCCTTTGAGTGCTTTAAGAAACCACTAGAAATTATCATATACCTTTATTGTTGAGTCTATTAAAAACTCTAGATAAAGTTCTTACCTTTGATGCTTAACAAACGTCAGAAATCCTTACCTTTATTTGATGCTTTATCATACTAAACACACGTACAGATAGAAGCGTTACTTATATTTCCACTTATGCTGTGTCATTTTTTTAATTATAACTATGAGCTAGATAACAAATAATCGTGAAACACTATGTCGTAATTCAGAACCACTTTTTATAAGAAAGAGCCACAACTAAAGGAACACACTTTTCTGTAGTCATGTTAGAAATATCTTTATAGATATAAATATATATAAGCCTAAAGATATATATAATTATATAATATTATTATATATATACATAATCAAAATAAAAGCTACTATTGTAGTCTATATATTTATTACAATGTACATGAGATTATACTATTATAAATATATATATACTATAAATTAGAATAATTATAATATTACCTTCTTTATTTATTGTATATTGCTATTTATTCAAAATACTAATTATTAATATATATCAATATAATTATATAGAGTGGGAGAGAGAGAGAAAAGGAGAGAGAAGTAGATGCGCAGACATTAAAATAAGCAGATGAGGAGAGAGAGAAGAAAGAGAGTAAGGAATGATAGAGAAGATGAGAGAAAGAGACAACGTAATGATGATTAGGAAGATAGAGAGAGAGATTTCATCAATTCATAAAAGTCGAAACTTTCGAATATAATCATTAGAGATTGTAAAGCTAAAAACTAATTTTCCACTGCTTTAGATGTTCCCAACCTATTTCTAATGTTGCTGTGCACAAGTCCAACAGTTGAAAATACCCTTTCAACATTAGCAGATGATGAAGTTGCTGAGATAAAGTGCACTAAATTAATTTTATATGTTGACCTTCTCTCATCTAATTATCCTTGAAGAAGATCAGTAACCAAAAGGATAAAAGGAGTCAACTGCTCGACAACTAGAACTCATCAAATTAGGTACGTTTATGAAAATGGAGGAGAATTGCTCTTAATATTTTTATTCCAGTAAATTTCCACGTCCAACAATTTATAAATACTGAAGTGGGTCTGATATCATGGGTTAGATAAAATATATGCCAATTAAGAAACCAGACCATTGATTGCCGATGGAACCGCCTTTTTACTATTTGTTATTAAAATGCTTTGTCTGTTGAGTGGTGATAAGCTTGTTCTAAGCTCCTGTTCATAATTTTTCCAAATATAACATCTATCACTTAGTTTACAGTCTCTGCCTCAGCTGATTTCAAATGATCCGTACAAACCTAGTTGGGTGCATTATGCTCGATGGCCATAACACGACCAAAAATGATTTTAATATATACTTTGAATATTGTGCAATCGCGATGGTTAGAAAAATAAATCCTCGACAGAAAAAGTTTCTAAGAGCGTCTAAAAAATAGATATATATATTTTATTATTATATAAAAAATTAATTAATTAATAATAATATATGATTTGTCCATACTATAACATACCTATATATATATATATATATATATATACAATGATATAGATAATATACACACTAGAGAGAGGAAGTAAATATTATTTATAGAGCATATTGTAAACTGTCTTAATAACTCTTTAAACAAAATATAAAACGATCGAACGAAGGATATTGTTTTATTGCCGCCATTCAACGCATGTCCGAGGCAGATGAAAAAATACATGTTTTGTAACAGAATGATTTTCATAGCATGGTTTTTTTTAATGGTTTAAACCATACTTTTTTTTTTTTTAGTGGGTTTTAAACATGTTTAAACCATAGTTTAAACCAAATGTTTTAAACCATCCCACCCTAAATATAATCATTATATTATATATATCATATTATATATTATATTATATATTAACTATATATAAAATATAATATAATATATACTAATAATATATATAATAAATAATAATAGTAGATCTATATATATTACTAATACAATTTTTCTAGTGTGGGTCTAACTTTAGATATTATATTTATAAATATATATATATATATATATATAATATAAATATTAATAAATATATAAAATAACTATATATAATATATAATAAATAATAATAAAATATATAAAAATAACTATATATGATACCTAATTATATGATAAATTTTTATACCTTAATATTGATATAAATGATTTCTGGTCTAGTTGCTGGAGGAAGACGCGAGTTTGTCAATAAGGTAAGATTTTCTTCGCATGGTATCATGGAAAGGGTGCACATGGCTAAGCAAACCGGTCCTTTCCGTTCTGTTTTGTTTTAAACACTTTCATTAGGATCAGCGCTTGGAATCTTCTTTGAGCCTAGAAGTCAGGATCCTCTGGAGAGCTCTGGAGAAGGAGTCTATTGCAGGTCTACATGGAAGAAAGATGCGAGTTCTTCTAGCACTTGAAAGGATCTGTGCGCGAAAACACCTACCTGAGAGTATCCTATACTTCGAGGACTTGGCGTCGGATAACCACAGGAGCAGAACCAGAGACTATGGTTTTGCTAGAGGTGTTAGGGATGAGAGTTTCGCCAGAAGGACGAGAACGGACCACAGACTGACAGAGGCGAAAAGCCCTCTCTGGGAGTTGTTATAGATTAGAGTTTAGGGATATATATTGCATTTCATTAGGATATATGTTTTTTGCTTCTATGTGAAATTTTAAGTATTCTCTACTAGTGATTCCTTGGTATTTCTATAAGTGTTCTTTTTTGTTATTCCTATAGGGTGTTTCTTGTGTTAATTCTATCAAGGATGTTATCCTTGTGCTTTCTAAGCCCGAGTATTGTATTTTCAAGTTGTATTTAGTTGTCCAATGTATTTCCTGTGGTTTTGACAAGGTATTTAATAATTTTCAAGGTAGTTTTACTTACCTTATATTACTCTTTTTTGATATTTATGAATAAGAGTAGTTAAATAGTATTTTCTAAGGTGTTTCCATGGGGTGGTGAGGGGCTTCATTTTTGTTTAGTTATTTATTAATTTAATTACTTCCAATTTTAAAAATTAATTTCATCTTCAAAATTTTTTTATACAGTTCTATCTATTTTTCAAAATAATTTAGAATATATTTGTTATACAAAAAATTGTTATTATTTAGAAAAGTTTCGTAGGTAAGGAGTGTGATCACGAGGTAAAAACACTTGAACAAAGATTTAAGAGTTTCCAGTATTATGAAAGTTAAGATAAGATTAACGCGGATATATAGGAGAGAAACACCTCAGTTCATTAATAATAATATAAATAATAAGTATAATATATAATATATGATATAGATAAACATATATATATATATATATAAAATAATAATATAATATATATATAATTAAAATTGAATATATATATATAATATAATAATATATATTATATATAAAATATAAATATATATAATAATATATTATAATTAAATATATATATATATAATATATATATATATATTAGTTATAATACTAATATATATAATAAATATATATTATATATAAAATTATATAATATTATTATAATATATATAATAAATATAATATATTAATATTTATATATAATATATATATATATAATATATATATTATAGTAATATATATAATATAATATAAATATTATATATATATATATAAAAATAATAATAGGTATATATATAAAATTTAAGAGAAAAATCTAATACGTTGTAGTATATATAATAAAAATATATGTATATATATATATATATAATATAATTATATATAAATATATAATATATATATATATAATATATATATATTATAATATAATAATATAATAATATAATATAATATAATAAATATATATAACATATAATAATATGATAATAATATATATAATATATATAAATTATATAATATATATATATATGATATATATAATATAATATGAAAAAAATATATAATATGAATATATACATTTGGCCTGTAAAATTTGAAAATATACATAATATATTTAATATAATAATAATTATATATATAATATTAATATTATAATATATAATATAATATTATATATAATATATATATAAATATAAAGTAGTAAGATATATTAATTATTTATTTGTGCAGTATATGTATAATTTTTATATATTTGTCATATATCATATTACGCCTTATATATTAAGCTCGGTCTAATTAGATTAGAGTTAGTGGACTCTTGTTTGGCGTGTGTTGGTGATTTGAGTATTGATATAGAGAGTCAATACGGAGATACTATCTAAGTGTTTAGTATAGTAAATCAGATAATCTTAATAGCGATATTTCACATAATACCGGAGTTTTTTAATTACATTAGAAATATGAGGGGAAATTTTCAGAAGTTTTAAAAAGAAAAAAAAAAGTTTTTGTCCTATGTCTTTGAATAGTTCCCCCGATCGTTAACTAACTATATCTTATAATATGTATTAAATAAGCCACACAAAAGGAAAAAATATTCTAGTATGATTTATGTATATATAGGTCAAGGATATTATTTAGAGTTTATTATCAAGATAATACCAAGGAGAATTTCTTAAGAGGTTTTAAATAGCCCAACAATAAGGAATATAAATTTATAGATATTTAAAGTGATATAGCCATAAATTTAATTCTTATGAGTGTTCTAATTAGTAAGACAAGTGATTAAGACAATTTAATTAACTATATAATAATATAGAGAGTTATATATTATATACGTAAAGATCGTGGCCATCTCGGTCGATGCCAGCGATATCACAGCGAAATGTAATAAGAGATATTGGCTTAAACTTAGAATATAATCTAGTATGGGTAAAGCTCGAAACAGGGTAAATTCAAGTCAGTGGATGTATACGAGGAGGTCGCCCCCGCGGGAAGACGCTGATATTTGCGCTTACGCCCTTGTGGGGACTTCCATCGGGAGTGAGATGGAACCCTAAATTGAACAATCCGCTTGGAAGGTCAGACTATGACATCAGACCGAAGGTCTGTGTTGCTGTTTGTTTGTTTGATTCTATTATTAATATAATAATTATAATTATTATTATTACTTATTAATTGATTATTATTTTATTATTATATTATTATTTATTATTATTATTATTACTTATTATTATTATTATTATTATTATTATTATTAATTATTATATTACTCGAGGAGTAATCTCGAAGGCTGAGGCCGCCAAAACCCCGCTTACAACCCCGTTCGGGTGATCCCCCTCGAGGATTCTAACCCTTTTCAAGGGGCGCATCCCATTGGGTTTTCTTTCGGTGTGTGATGTGATGCTTTAGATACTCTAGGTTAATGAAAGCTGTTTATTCGAATTAGGTTACGTTATTTAAATTATTACTATGGCATGTTGAATTAACAGACTTTGATTTGTTAGAGAAATGATTGGTGTATATGTGTAACTATAATATAAAGCTAAGCAGTTTAGATCTGATGAATGATGTGTTAAGAAATCGTGAGCCTAGTTGAAAGAATTTTAGGTGTAGAGATTGCAAGGGGGGAGGCTTAATATTCCTCTGAGAATTTTGCTAATGTTAACGCTTTATCAATAGTTCAACTGATTCATATTATATTTAGGGACGAGTGACCTCTTGTGAAGATAGTGTCAATTCCATAAGTTCAAGATGCAAGGTATCGTTTGGATAGATTGGTCAGTATTTAAAAGGGATTTTGTTAAATAATAATGCTTTAGCATGCTGATATGCGGGAAAAGCGGGAACATATCGATATTGTTATGACCTTTTAAGCTACTATTAAACCTAGATAAGTAAGAGAATTATCACGTAGATAGTAATGCACAGAACTGAGGTTGTTAAGGAAAACTGTTTAATTCGTAAGTAGAATACTGGTATGTTCTTATTCCAAATTTAGCGTTTATAGTTTACCAATGTGGTAAGCGTGTGAAATGAAACACGAATTACAAATAAAAACATAAAACGAACGAGAGCAGTATGCCTAATATAGGGAATTAACCACCTGTAAAAAAACAGTTCTATGACTTACCTGTGTGATGGTCTTGTGTTGTATCCTAAATTTTTAATATTCTTATTCTCACATGAGGCCTGTTTAAACTTCATAATCGTTGTGGACTTGAAAGCATTAGGAGGTTTTGTGGTTTACGTTTAAAAAGTGTTCTATTTTCAACAATAAGTGGGGGACAATATGTTGCGTGTTAAAGATATTACCTCATAAACTACGACTGAATACATAATAACAATGGGTATAATGCAAATCCCTGGTGTGGAGTTTCATACTAAATAAGAAAAAAGTAAACCGCGAATGATTCCAGTAGTATTAATGTTAAGCCTGATCGAGTCATAGTGAGTATATTATATATATATATGTCTATATTTTTTAGAGATACAGATGAAACTACTAACTGATAATGTCGTCGACGCTGCTAGTAATCCGGTTTAAAGAGGCGTACTTTCTGACACACACTCATCAGGGAATAAGCCAGAGAAATTATGTCACATAGGATTTTATAGTATAGTACTCGACACATATTAATAACGATAAATGGCCAACAAAAAAGGGAGAGGGAAATGCAGAAAATTATCTAGGAAGTCATTGTTCTTATACTAAGCGCAAGCTAATGTAGTCAGAAAGCAATTCGTTTATAATCATATTAGGATACATTTTAGGACACTCAACAATGACGGATTCTGGAGTATAGGACAAAGATCGATATGTATATAGAGAAACAGGCTTATCTATAATCACACTGAGAGAAGTTCATGCTCTCTGCTAAAGGAGATTATTTCACTGGATTAAATACAGATAACTATCTATCAAGACGTTTGTATGAGAGGAGGGGGAGCGGGAAGGAATAGAAACAGCAAAAATGCACAGAAGATACGTAAAACCTTGCTCTATTTATGTTCAACTGTTTTCGTCACATAAAATGTAGTGTAGAAATCAGGGAAATTAGTTAAACAGGCTTTATTAAAAGTGACAATTATAGCTTGCACTATGTAATAAACTCAAGAAGAAAATTAGCGCACATACATGTATATTGATTCTATACTATATCACTAGAAGAACACTTTTCTTATATATATCATATAGAGCGAGAATAAAGCACGAAATCTCGATCTAAGACAATGGCAGAGAATAACAATTATTTCTACGATAGTCTATAACTATACTCAAGACACGATCCTATATCACGAAAACAGCATATGAAAAGAGAGTATTCTTCACCTATCTGAGTATATATGTCCAGAGGTAAGTTGATACTAATGTGAGTCCCATACTGACTAGTTATATATCGTAAAAGTCTATCCATAAAGTGAACAGATAGAGACAGGCATATATACGCTGATAATCGTATGAATCAGAGTACTTTCTGAGTAATAGAGAAAGTTATACTTATGAATGATTGTTTGTAATATTCTTATGACTAGTTTTCTTTAGAGAGATTGGCAACTGCAGTAATGCCATCAACATAAGCATAGGTTTGATATAGAGAGCGCGACTAGCATAGATTCATCTAGTACAGAGATCACAGACTTAATGGTATGTTTATATAACGGTAGTATATTAACATGTGAGGAGACGATCATATATATATGTGACACGTTCAATTTAGTCGTATATGAGGTTATTTAGTTGGATTATATTATATGATTATATTCACATTGACCATTATTATTGATATGTTATACCATGTATTATTTATCATTATTATAAATATATTTGCATTATATTAGTTATTTTATATTTATTGATCATTAGCTATTCCTCATATCCTATCGACGTTTTTTGTCACTTTTATAGTTTCATAGGTAGAGCATTTATGTTGTTATTTATGGCAAAGCTCATTTATCAATGTCAATTTTGGCTGTAATTATATATGAATCTCCTTTGTATATGAAGTATATATGATAACTTAACTATACTATGAATATAATATATAGTATATATATGTTATACATATATATAATATGTCATATAGTACTATAATATATATTTCGTATCAACTAGTATTAAATTATATTTTATATTTATCTCATTTGTTTAGTCATTTCCTATAGTATGATACTACGCCTGTAGCATAATATACCACCTATTGTATAATACTTTATTATAACCTCAAGTTCTATAATTATTATAATATGTAGAGAGAGAGGCTTATTGTATATAAACTTACTGCGTACTACTAGAGCTTATACTATATTTAATAAATTATATATACTTATAATTATATATTATATCTCCCATACCTACACTTTAGCGCAATATTATCTTATTTCATCATATAGGTATAATATATATATACTATAAATCTATTATATACTATTTACATATGAGGTTCAGTAACCAACGCCACTTATCTTAGAGCGCTTGAGGCTCCTATTATTAGTAGTTCTTTAATCACTGCTTGATTATGTATTACTAGAGTCCTTTTATGTTATTATATATCTACTCAGCCATAGATAGTATTATTATCTCACCGTATAATCACTACTAATTATTATTTACTCTATTTATATAGATAATAATGACTATATAGTAGTATCTACTATATATCTATGCGTCAGAGATTGAGCCCATATTGTATATTAGAGTATAGATATTATTGAGTGAGCTAATGATCTTTTATCAAGACACACTCCCTTTATGAGTAATCACCACGTTAAATATAGCACTGTCACTACACGTATAAGTTCTGGAGATACATATATAGTATAATTACACCTAGTGACACTGACCACTCATTGATATTGAAATCGTGGAATATTTACTTTACTCTCTCATAATACATTCATATATATTATATATACTCCCACTTATATATATTCTTATATATTTATAATATCTTATTAATTTATAATATATAATTCTTGCCTTAATTAAATAAATAATAATACAATTGTACTAACTAAATATCTATATTATATATTATATATTATTTTTAAATAATCGCACTAAAATTATCCTTAAATATTAATTATAAAAACTTTTTTTCGGCTGCAATATATAAATATAATAATATATATTACATAAATTAGCTTTAACACATATACTTAGTCGAACTATAGTTATTTGTTATAGAGCATATGGTATGGAGTTAAATATTTGTAACTAATGAATACTATAAAATATACCTGCAACAACTGATTTTTCAGCTGGTGATTCCTCTGGACTGACTCATATCAGCGTCGTATTAACTTTCAGATTTCTACTTTACTTATGAATTGAGAGTTGATATAAAGAATAGAATTCGATAAATAAGCAACTTTAAGGATATCAGATATATAAACCAGTCTCATTATTATCTTTCAAGAGAAGTATAAGACCACTGGGTGGCTGCTCCAGATTGATGAGCTCAGAATTTATATCTATTGATATCATCATCACAGCATCTCCTATCGTCTGTTTGTGATAATAAGTATACACAGACTGTATTAGAGAATATTTACCTACAACAGTAAGAGTATTAATATAATTATTCTAATATTTCTTCGAGTGATAAACGCTTAAAACAATTGAGAATGAGCGAATTTAATCTTGCGCTACGATGGTTCAACTTTCTAGCACTTATATGTATATTTTATATATATATAACCTAGCCAGAGTATAGTCAAATATAATAATGTAATACCTTTATATCGTTTTTAGTGCTTAGCTGGTATTACATTCAAGATTAGTCGACATCTTTAGAGCAGCAGCATTTTGTATATAGGTAAGTGTTTGTATATTTATCTCAGTAATCTGTATCAACGACATAGTGAAATTATATCTAACTTTAAGGTAGAGTATATAGATTACCAGCTGAGTAAGATGGTATCAATTAGAATTATCAATAGATCGTTATTGTGCTCTACAGTCGCTGTCGACTATTAAAACCTTATGATGTAACGCTAACCTACTTTTATAGAGAGATAAACATCTATTATCTAGATCGAATTAGTGACACTCGTTTATACTATTACTATTATAATATAATTGTTAGAATTTTTGATTATAATAATTTTTTTTTGGCTTCTACAGTTCTGAACGAGTTCGATTACAACACCTAACAACGCAAGAACCCTCCATATAATAATGGAGGGGCGGTTGCACGCCAAAAACTTATATCAAATATTCTCGCGAGAATGAGAGCGAGCAGATATTAAGAGCACTGGAGACAGCGACAGACAGAGCGTATTGCACAAAGATAGGAGTATAATTAGCATAATTCAGCGAGAATATATCCAACGATAGATATATGTAACGAACGACTCGAAACTAATTCACAGAATCATGAGCGTCGCTAATGAGAAGCAGTAATAGGAACAGAAACCATCCCTTAACAGACACTGAACTTTATGCGCCATGGAATTTTACTATAATCTAATTTGTAGCAGAAGCAAAGAAATGATCTTGCTGTGCGCGGAACAAATAACACACAGCACCGCAAACTTGCTATGCATCGAAGGTGAGCGGCGCTTGAAAGGTAGGTGGATTTTATACCTCGAGTGACGATATCACTTAGTTCACAGGGTGTTGAAATCTTCGAGAGACAGACTAGCTGACATCTGGTACACCACACAGTGATAATAGATGTAGGTGTAATATCCTATAGTTATTCTCATGACTTAAACATCGGCAGATCCTGACACTAGAGAATTATAGATGGAGATCAATAAGTGAGCACATCTAGGATAGTTATCAATGCGAGTAACAGATTATATATAGACGTCTCGTGCTTTTGCGATCTAAGAAAACTCTCACTAGTCAATATGCTTCACTGGTAAAAACCAGAGCCCACCAGAAAGAGAAAGAACTATGTATCTTACTCCATTCATCAGGAGGTTCCGGTATTGATATATCTCACTTGACTATATGATTAGCTGTGTAGTAAACTGGAGCGTAGAGAGAGAGAATACAGAGATAAGTCTGCTCGCATGGTTCTGTATAACAATAACGTTCACATGGTTTCTTTCTAGCAGTGCCGCGTCTACATGAGCACCGTAATGAATTTGTATCGTAGGTTCCAGAGACGAGTCTTGCTTTACTCTAAGGCCAAGGATGCATATATATGACAATGGAAGAGACGACATGAATCCACGATGAAAAAGATTAGTATAAGATTAGAAAGATAATTAGAGTATGGGTAGGAGAGGGTATGATAGATATGAGTTTACATAAGAGATTAGAGTATAGTATAATTTCACATCAAGGATGTGATGATCGAGCGCGATCAGTGAGATTTCTTATACCATAACATCAGAGAGGAAGAGAGCGGCAGGAAGAGAAGTCAGTCTATGGTATTGCTTAAAATAGTAGAGGACGATCAGTAATGAAGTGCAGTCTGAGCAGTGAAGAGGTAAGAGTCATCGGCATATATTGGAGAGAGCACTATATGTGATGATGCGAGTTGAGGAGCCTATTAGGAATGACGATAGAGCAAGATAAATTAGCTGTGAGGAGATTGATGACCGCTGATAACTGGAGCGCACATTCAGATCCAGGTGTCAGTAAATTATAGAGTAGATAGATGCACGTTTTCTCATATATATAACACAGCCGAAGGATGAGGCGTACTGAAGAAAGCTAAGAAGATAATCGTTCAGCTCATATAGCAGCGTGTAGTAAGACTCGAAGACGACGTCTATGCAGGAGTCATGTCGTACGCGATGCCATACCAGGTAAACATGCTCGATACTATAGTTACAACGCTCACACTCACTATAGAGTACTTTAATAACTATAGATATAGAATTTATTATCACGAAATAATCTGCACATATGAGTCTTAAGACGTCCAGATAGAATAGAGATATACAGAAGAGATGTAGAGTAACTCACACAGAGGTACATAAACAAAGAGTAATGTTAAGCAGGAGTTAATAATCTATTCAGATGTATATATAGTGATTATAGCGGAGGAGAGTAGGCATAAGTATAAGGCGATTAGAGATAATGAATAGTAGTTATATAATTAGAGTACTCTTGGAAGAAAAGTAATATATGGATATTTATCCTGGTTAGAGTTATGAAATAACTGTGAAGCGATAAGATAACGAATTGTAGGAGACCTATTTGCACAATACACTTGCCTAGAGAGTATGAGAGCTTGACAGTATTATAGAGCATTAGGAGATGGGACGATATAGATCAGAATAAATGAGAGAGGATACAGGTAGAGCAGAGAGAGAGTGCGAGGGATAATAGTATACGAGCGAATAAGAGCGAGATACACATAGAACAGAGGTGAGTAACGTCTTCATAATAATGTATATCGACGGCTCCACCGTCCTGCTATCGTTCATAGAAGATCGTCAATTCTTAGAGGAGATTCCATACCGTATACACCACTCACTAATGTATCATAATCCTTTAATTCGTCTATTATTACACAATGCGATCATTTCTCTGCACTTGAGAGTAGTATCAATATGATTATCGTGTAGCTTAACATCTCTCAAATTCAGATGTGAACATTTAAGGACAGCTTCTCACACGATACACTAGTAACTCTGATGAGATACTTACGAATACGCATTGAGTCTATACATGACTAGTACTCTTAATGCAATGCAAGTAGCGCATGGAGATACTCACTAGTAATTAGTCTCCATGAGGCTGAGAGTTGGCCTTGCACGATGGAAAGGATGGATGCAGAGAGGAGCCAGGAGATACATACGGAGCAGGTCTCATCACACTAGACGCATTGCATATAGGTCTCAAGTTAATGAGCGAGTACGATAATTACAACGGACAATCATGAGAACCGATCACGACATATCTACATCACAGTATATATAATAAATATCAGAATGCGATCATACGTAAACCAATAATCGAGAGATATGAATCTGGAACTACCATTTAGACATCAGATAACTAGATGATATTACGCCAATAACACTCGTAGCACATACCTAAGAGCAATCATCTATAACAGTACAAGAAGTATTCACAGAGTAAGAGTATCAGAAGATCAGTGAGACTATAAGTATCGTTATGAGTCAAGTATTAGGATATTACACTGATATCCAACATAGACATTACGAGTCAATGTAGATAATCCAAGTGAAATCATAGACAAGCTAAACCTATATACAACTTAATACGAGTATTATCACGAGAGAACATATCAGAGAAATGAGAGCACATCTGGCTAAATATAAGGAGACTGAGCTGACTAGACGAGAGAATGGAAGATGGAGAAGTACAGATAGAGAAGGCGATAAACGAAATATCACACAGAGAGCGAAGAGACGAGAGAAGAATATGCAGATTGAGAGAAGGAAAGAATGAGAGAAAGAGATAGATAGATAGAGAGAGAACGAGAGATGTATGATTAGATGGCACAGACAGTAGACTGCACCGAGATTAGAGAGAACACCGATAGCTACGCTAGGGCGAACTGAGAAGCAGTGGCCAGTAGCCCGAAGAAGAAGACGAGAATGTTTGAGGGTGGTAGAAGAATGGAGCGATGCTGATATTACCAAAAATCAAAGCGTTGCGTTTATCTTACCATTCGCTTTTTGGTTGAGTATAGCAGTCAAGTCTGGGGTCAGTGAGATAAACAGAAAAAAAAAAGCGGTTAATTAAGCTGCATGTATCCTGATGAACAAAGCCACTGGATTATATGAAGAGGAGGAAACGAAAGAAGATGTGTGCATAGTATAGTATTACACAATCTAACGTCTAATACCTTAAGAAGAGTGAATATTGAAGTGAGTATATCATACAGCGAGAGTTTTTATAGAACTCATCTAACATAACTCCTCCAACGCTATATATATCTATAATACCCATACCACTAATTAATATCCCAATCCTACTACTTCACATTAATTTATAACAAATATATACTTCAAACAGAACGAATTTAGTTTAATTATAATGTAACGTCTACCTTAAATATTAATCGATAAGGTAGCGACAATAATTACCGAGAGATTATTATATATAAAGAACGCACAACAATCTACTCACTAGAATTTAACTCAATTACCCCCTATAGAATACATACCTAATCTTATTTATCCCACTTGAATATATTCAACGTATTTTACTATGTAGAGTCTATATATAATAAACCACTACATATTATGATAAATATCCCTAACTATCATATGACACGTCTTATAAATATCACAATAATATATTATAATTTACTTATATTTATATATAATATATTATATTAAATATGATAAATAATATTTATAAGATATAATATTTATTATCTATTTATTAATAAAAGGAGAAAATCTTAAGTTTATAAGGACTATATTCATTTATTAATTAATTTATATTATGAACTTAATATATATATATATATACTATCATATTATGTTATATATTAATATATATTAAATATCTTATACCTCTTATCATATCTATATTAATTAACCGATATATTCATATATATATACTATACTATATTATATATTAACTATTAATATATAATAACTATATATTCTATCTATATCAACTATAAATTTCTATATCTTTCGAGAAATGAGCCTAAGTAACTATATCTAGCTATCTCACGCGCAAGAATCAGAACTGAGTTATTCGCATATATTAAATGAGAAATATAATATATATATTTCACCACTTAACACAAACTATACTTTCGTCTGTTACAATGAGCCTCTCTTTCTAGGGTAAATGTTCTGCGAAGGGGAATGTTAATTAATTATTATCTTATGTTCTATATATTCAAGATGATGACACAGGCAAGCAGATACACTGAGAGTTTTTAATATAAACTCTGAGATATCTATTTATTATATTTATCTAATACTACTGAATAGTCTAATTAATCACGTCCTTGTAGTACATTATTAGTCACTACACTAAATTCAGAAGTTATCCCTTTCTGCTTTTGTGCATATTCTGTGACGTCTATCATTGGCTAATTGGTATATATACTATAGGGTTATTTATATAATGATAAGTCATCAATCCATATAATAATAATGAGGGCAATATACTTTAGATGAGTATTCCAGCCTATAGCGTATCCAATCTAGATTAGTGCTTAAGTAGTATGTAATGTCATAATGAACACCTACAATACGTTACGGGGAGGGTAGTTAACATACACTTCTTTTGGAGTATATATTATCAAGTCTAATCTTGAGTATTTATCTGTTTGATTCTATAATTACTTAACTTCATAGAAATATAAAATACCTGAGTATAATGAAGAAAATAAAATCTAATTTCTCATCATTAATTAAAAAAATAATAAAAAGATATCTATTAAAACTAAATGGTTAGATATATTTATACCATGAGTTACAGTAGTATGATAATATATTTACACACAATATAGGTATATATAGTATTCTACAAATATTACACTAATATTATATAGTTATCGGAGGTATTATTTTTACTTATGCGCCGGTCTATTCATTCTACTATACATACAGGTATCCCCTGTACTACTTTTTTATTCCTCTTCTACTTTTGCTGGAAAAGCTCAGATAGAGGCTACCTGCAAATTGTCATCTCACAGGAGGTTGAGGAAACAAGATTACTCTCAAACTCTCTAACCGGACTTCTGACGTTACCAATACGACGCGAGCACATAGCTGCAGCTCGCGATTAGTTATGCTTCATGTCCGTTTGAGAGAGCCATGTGATTGCCGTGATACATTCTGTCTATATGGAGTGAAGTTGGGGATAAAAGTCCGACTAATGGCATGCGTGCTCTTCACGCGAACATGGAAGGGGAGCATGCTGAGAGACTCCATTACTAGTCACAGTTGGGAGTTAGAGGAAAATGAAGTGTAAGTAAGATAATGGAGATGGAAATCTAAAGTGTAGAAAAATGATGTAGTCCGTCCGCACGAACAAGCGCATTGCATTAAAACGGAATTATAATGAGAGAAAAGAGGACGGAGGCCTGAGCTTGATACTGGCATGCCTAGGAGCACCGAGCGCGAGCAAGTGGAACCAAGAAAAATAGAGAAATGCATGGAATGTATAGGAGAAGAGCTGGGGAGGAGTGGATAAGAAGAGGAAAGGTAAGATAAAAAGAAGTACTCTCAGCTGTGCCGGAGACTGAAGGATTTTTACACGAACCACATGTGGCCGAAGAGAGTTAGAGTCGCCAAAAAAGGAGTCGAGAGAGGTAGCGAGAGATTGAGGAGAGAGTTTGTAAGGAATACAGCAAGTTAAGAATATAAGTGACGCTTAGAATAAGACGAAGGAAAAACTGTTAGCAGAATATTGTAACTACCCGAATTTAAAGTCGAATAAACAGGTGAAAGGGTTGAGCCACTGGAGGACACGTTCGAAGACTAGAAATTCTAGGTCCTGGTGCAGGGTGGATACCTCGATGTAAAGGTGCTAAGTTTATAGACATAGAACGTAATATCCACAATGATATTTTGTCAATGTAAATTTACGAACCCTTAGAACTGAATTTGAAATAGTTTCCAGAGTTCAACCAGGAGCCAACCTGAGCACCCGAAGAGAGGGCCAAACAAAAAACTCTAGCAGGCACATGGTGAGTTGAAGTAGCAGTAGAGAAGACGAGCTAACTCATATTGTAGAGATAGCAATTGAGCAAGCCTCACCATGAGAGGTCGTAGAAATTGGGAGAGTGAAGGAGACTCCCCATATGCTGGAGAATGGAAGACGCTGACCCCTGAATACTGGCGAAGGGTTGCCTTAAAAAAATACAGAAAAGCTACTTCTAAGAAATTTCCCCCCCTGGAGGGTGTCCCCAGTAGTAATGAAAGAAATGCATGACACAATATGGGGGCAAACCAATGTTGTCCACTAATAATTGAAACATCCACAACAAAGCGAATCTATATTTAATATAAGCCGCACTTAATTGATAAATCATTCAAGATGAAGTACTAAGTATATAGCTACAAATGTTCACAACCGAAGGAAAAACTTATGACCCCCAAAACGAAAATATTTTTTCATTAGGAGCGAAGCCACTGACATTTAGCTATTTTCGGTTAGTAAGTTTTGGCTTGTTCCATTAATCAAGATTCGATAATTATGCAAGTGGCTAAGTTTATGTGGAAAATGAATTTGTTCTACCTTACACAAAGATATACAAGAAACTGGAACCTAAACGCAAAACACATATTCTGACGCTAACTCTAGTTTAGACAACCTGACAATCAACAAGTACTTACTCTTGCCTCATATAAACTTATGTAATTATGACGTCTTTCTCTCCACACTTTCATAATATAAATAATATAATATATAATAAATATATAATAATACAATTAATAGTAATCAATAAAAATATAAAAGACATAATAATAATATAATAAATAATATAAATAATAATAAATGTTGTGTATGTGTTCTTATATTTGTTTGGTTTATGTAAACTTGCGAAACTTTTGACAATATTAATGGTTATATCATGTTATTACTTTATTCGTTGATAAGCCAAGAGAACGTTGTTCAAAATGGAAAGCGAGTCAATTCGTACGTAGAAGGTAGATTTAGGTTTATGTGGAGAGTCGCTGTTCTTTAATCAGGCAATGTTATGTTAGTTTAATTGATGTGAAAAATTTTGGTCATCCTACGCATAGAGATCAGTATGGATAGATAGGCAAGGATAGATAAATTTTGATAGATTTGGTAATGTAACACTTTAAAATAACACTGATGTGATATAGATGTGGAGAGAAGTAGGGTCAGTGTTGTAGAATTTTGCTTAGATCGACTCGTTGCTAAACTATGTTGCTAAGCGGAATTTATTATGAGACATCAAAATGATATAAGCTCCGATAATGCCGTAGCGCTATATGTATATAATGTTAGGTTTAATGTTATTTTCTTTAGTATTAAGGCTATAAGTAATTAATATGCTTAACGAATGTGAATTACTGATGATTAGGAAGAAAAATAACATTGTCAATTATGTTAGGACAATATTTCAGGTATATGTGATAAAAGTAAAGTGAGATTTGGAGATTTATAGCGACTAGGTTATGATAAAAATTAAGTCTAGTAAAAGCTATTCATTAAACTTATGTACAGAGGTAAATCATAAAACTACAAGCATTATATGATATTGCTATGTTAAGGAGTATGAATTGTTGATAAGCTGGGAGAAATGGTAGACGATAGTTATGGGGCTGTGCTTAGGAATTTTGTAACAGGTATGCTATGTAATGTGAGACTACATGATACATGCTTGGATAGAAGGAACCTTTTACACTGTTACAGCGGTAAGAAGTGATACTATCAGATAAGAAGAAAGGTTCACAGATAGAGTAAAGGGATAGTATTACGTGAGAGTTAGGCTGTATGATTATGTTTTATCGTAAAGTAGTTATGCATGTGGTGCCAGACTCACTAATCGATAAGTGCGTCATCTATGTAGCGTATAAGTATATTATATTATATATATTATTATATAGAATTGATGTTTATCCGGGGTATATAGGGGAGGAGGAATAATAAGAAGGAGAGATGATATTTATATACTAACTAACAACTAATTAAATAAGCATAGCACAAACATAACCTAAATTTAAGTATAATAACAACCATAATAATATCTTACGCTATTATAAATAAATAGTAACATTAAAAACCTAAGGTTACTATATATTCACTTTAAACATCACAGTAAATTAGCTATAAAATACCTCCAACTATTAATCACCTATCTATTTCATTACACTTTCTCATCTACTATATATAGGGTCAGCATTATGGTACAATATCAACAACACCGATGAATTTATTTTTAAAAAAAATTAAAAATTCTATATAGTTTTTATTTATAAGAGACAATTATAATTCTACAACATATTTATAGGAATTATTTTAAAATAACACACAATTTCATCCACTAACCTAGTTTTTTTCTTTTATGGACTAATCTATTTAACTAGAGGTTTTTATGCTGAAATCGATATGAAGGAGTTTGTTCTTAAATAGATAGTCAAACTGTTTTAATGGTGATTTAATATATCATATTAGTAACGGACAAATAAATGATATATCTACCACCTACAATCGGAGAAAGCATACATTAAAGACATAACACCAGTAATCTGCGTACGAATTAACCTGCACTAATCGAGCTTAGAACAACACATATTTTATACAAAATCTTTAATAAAATGTCTAGTACAAAACATAACGTTGAGGTCTATACATCAGTCTAGCAAGGAACTCAACCTGACCCTACTTCTCTCACATCTATAATCACATCAGTGTTATTTTAAAATTGTACTATTTACAAATCTATCAAAAAATTATCATATACAACTTTAACTCTATTAATTTTTTAGATTTTCAATAAAACTCTGATTATAATAAGAAACTAATATGAGGAGTAAGTAGACAAAAATCTTTTCATCCATCATTAAAGCAACATAAATGCCTTGAATTAAGAAACATATATATAGCGTGACCATAACATAACCTAACATACCTTACGTACGGATAATGAACTGCTTTCTATTCTGAATAAACAACGTCTCTCTTTCAACGATAAAGTAATTAAACTATTGTAAATAATCCAAATTTGAGCATCTTAGTCTTACTAAACTTTCAAATCTCAGTCATTATTATAACATCAACCAATTAATCAAATAATTTTATTTAATTTTAATCACAAACATTATTATTATTATTATTAATTAATTAATATATTATTATTTCACACTTATTATTAACATTGATCTCACCATATTTATTAATTATTATTATTCATTATTATACTTGATTATTATAATTATTATTATTAATATTATTATTAGACTTAAGGAAGAAATATAGTCCATAAAAATTAAATTAGTTTTATAATGAGTACCCAAGATTAGTATTGTTGAGTATCAGTTACTAGACAATGTTAGTGCCGAAGTTTGGTGGTGTGTTAGCAATCCAGGTTAGGGTATGGAAATTAAGTTGCCATTGCACCCATCAATGAACAGATACGATATATAGATATCGAAAATTTAACAGATAGCTAAAAGAGAAGGGAGGCCGCAGAATTAAAGTTGTGGGTCGCAAGTTTCCGTTTTGGTGCAACATTTGGTAGCTATAGTAACCACTGAAGAAATTATCAATAAAGTGGCTGCATGACCAAAGTTGACGTAATAGTGACGATAATTTTCACGTTTATTGATGTTGAGACACTTGCTTAAAGATGACAGATGATTTTTGACTCACCAAAGAAACATACCCATGCGCGATGCCATGATTGTACAGTATTCTACATCCTCACACTCCACATCGATAAGATTTAAATTATTTAAACTTTTTGAAAACTGTGCTTTACAGATTTCACTGTATGAGGCACAGCATCGCATGTCAAACCCCCATTTTGGGTGTTCGGTCCCCATCTAATGTGGGGACTTAACCATTTCTGATTCCTCAGGAATCATCCTACGTTATAGTTCCTCCGTCTTCTTCTCTTACGTATTCCATGCATTTCTTCATTTTTCGTCTTGGACCCCTCTTCAGGGGGTGCTCAGGTTGGCCGTGGGAACTCGAAACTATCAAATTCGAGTTCTAAGGGTTCGTAAACATATATACATTGACACCAATATTGTGATATTAAGCTAATGTACTATAACTTAGCACCTACATCGGTACCAACCCATTTGCACCAGGACATGAGAATTCTTAGTGGATTTACGAGTGGAGCTATAGTGGAACGAGAATCACTTATATTAACGGAAAAAACAATCCTTATCAAAAAAACATTATTATCAAATTAATTATATTTTTTTGTTGTATATGTGAGATTATGCACACACAACATTTCATCTAAAGACTCAAGAGAAGATGCATGGATCAATCTTCAGCCCGACTATACAAGCTCTGAAAAATTTGATTCTACGATGGGAGAGAAAACTAAACAAGAATAAGCAAGAGAATGAGGACAAGCACTCAAGAAAAGAGAGACGTATAATGCACTGGTATTCAATCTTAGATCGCAAGAAAACCACAAATGTTGAAAAAGTGAAAAGTCTTTATTGGGATATTTTTTTTTATACTTCGTCGCCTATCCATCAGACATTATCAAGGCATTGTAATAGTCCGAAACCGACGATGTCACATATTTTTTACCTTATATATTATAGACTATATTCTTGAGGATATATTATATCAAGCGCCAATACCTATTATATATAAACGATCACATAGAACTATATACTACCTATTATGTCCCTAAGGCATAAGAAAGACCAGTTAAAATATCTTAACATTATGAAATGAAAAAATAGATATGTTATCACCAGTTTTATACAATACTCCTCACTATATAATATCTTTAATCTAGAGCGATATAATATACCGTAAAGCTATAACTTAAGATAAGTATCTATGAAAGCGGATAATAGGTGTCATATAAGAAATATGAGACTCCAGATGACTCTTAATACCATGAGAAATGATCAGTAGAAGAGTTTCAAAGTCATATTAGAATAAGAATATCAAAGTGATAAGAGCTATCATCTCGAGGCCGATATAAATGCATATAGTCTTAGATAATTATACTCAGGTATCAGTAAGTTGCATAACTATTATACTACTGTGTGTGTTGTTGTGTAAAATATCGTATGTGAGGTCATTCTCCACATAACCTGCTATGGTTAATTACATTGTATGTCCGACTTGTTTGCTCCTTCCAGCAAATCTTGTGTGAGGGGACCGTCTATATTTATACTAGCTTGGGCCAGACATAGAGCAACAGCGGAGAGGGTAATGCGCGACGTACTAGTGTAGGCGTCCTGAGGCTTTCTACTGAGAAATAGACACTACTCCGTCTCCTTAAAATCTTTTCGATTCTATGTACCACGCGGGAGGTGGATATTGGCCATCCGGCTGGATAGAATTTCCGGATGGGGTCGTCTCACCCTTAGCGGTGTTAAATTCATTTTTAAACATGATCAAACTTGTTCAACAATCTCCCTCTCTAAGACAATCCTTTCAGGAACTTTTCCTAAATGCACACTCTATCCGATCGGTTCTCATCGTCGTCGTCATCACTGAGTATAATAATAAAACGAACTCATTGGGCACCAATTCAAACATCTATATACGACACGAAGAGTGTCTTGGAAAAGAGCAGCTAGATATCAAAACAGATAACACGTGTGGCTAATAAAGGGCGGAGCTATACTAAGAGTAGAAACTGGCTTCTGCTCTTAGAAGTTAGTAGAGAACTTTTTTACAATACTATCTGAAATTACAGTAAACCTGCCTATACACCATTCTATACTAGAGAATGACCGTTCAATCCCCTTTGAGTATGCTAGAGTACGTTTGAGAGAAGTCATCAGATCATCTGGGTGACTCCTGGATGTTCTCTATCAGTTCAGTTATACTGAGATTATGGGTCGAGTCAGAGAGGCCCAAAAGACGCATATAAAAGAGCTGACTTAGTCCGTTCACCCTTGTGAAACCCCTCGCAATTCTGCAATCCGGACATGATGTTGGGTCGCTTCTATCTGCGTTTTCGTCTGAGGTGCAACCCTGCACTGACAGAGTGGAGGTCTGCAAACGGTGATGGATAGTGATCATCTCTGGCTATACCCTAACACATGACCGAATTATTTAAACAGTAACCAAGTTAATAATGCCTCTATTAGCACTACGGGTGGCTGTCCGCGTATATGTCGACATTGAGTTACTTTGTGTTGGAGAACACATGGTAACCCACCAAGGTTCAGTTTATTGTGATTTGCCAGAGAGATCGCTCCTTCTTCTCCTGCCACTCCAGGTCTGTTCTGTGGAATTCCCTCTCATCCTATTGGGTGTCTGAGGACCCCCAGGAGGGGGGCCTAGGATGAAAAAAAATAAAAATGAAAATACACAAGTGCATAGCCTGAGGAAGGAGTCCGCAGTCCGAGAAGGAATATGACCCGAACTCCGATGGGAGTCTATAATGGGAGTTATTTGCGAAGGAATGAAATCAGCGTAAGTGCGGTGCTTGCGTCATGATGTATAAATTCTCCCTCATCAATTTCAAAAGTCCTAGGAGTGATCTGCTGCTCTCATTGTAATCTGCGTAGAATTTACGATTAAGCTGTGTTTGAAGTCTTCGTGAGTATACGGCGGAACACACACCGTCTCCTCTATTCGCAAATAGGATTGCTCCAGGTGAGTGATAGGAGTGGTGACTTTGAAATCTGGTAAAAGATATAAAAAACAAAAAAACTGTAATCCTAAAGAGCGTATCTAAACCTAAATTTTACATCTTGAGTATAAGTTTTTTTTTCTATAGAAAGTCACACACGTGTTTCTAGTCGACATGAATCCGTATTCAAAAAATCTACAATCTCTGCGTTTTACTCAGGCAAGACTAGAACACTAAACGTGTACTGGATATTATACCGACGAGAAACCAATCGAAGTGCTCATATATATCACTACAAATGCTGCATTAAGCGCCAATAACGTATGTATAAGACTAAGAGTACAATAATTATAATACGCTACTATATCCTTAGTTATTGTAAGTACTATGTATTATATTAGGCTAATAATTATTACTAAATTTGTCGTGAGTTAAAATAAATTATTAATATTTGTATAGTATTAAAAAATAAAGTGCTCACCAAGAAACACCTACAAAACACAAAAAACTTCAAAAAAACTCAGGTGCCCTAAACCCCTTAGACGTATTAACAAGTTAATCTGAGTTCTATTTATTTAGTATGTGTGATACTTATCATTATTCGTATTACATTATATATTACCAGTTCTCGTTCTGTTACACACATACAACGAGTCGTGTGTCAATTGTTATTATCAATGATCTTTTTCGTATTCTTAAAAACTATATAATTTTTAATTTTTTTATATTTATTCAAATTTTATTAGAGTGACATAAATTAATTATTATCCATGAGTTAAAATATGAACAAAACTGAGAATTTATTTTAAGAAAGGACTTTGAAATCAAGTGATATAGATAATACGTGGAATTTGTCGATTACAAACTTTTTGACTATTACATAAAAATTATTAAGATGTTTTTTCTGGCACTATGAACGGGGTGATTGGGGGGCCTTGCAATTTGTTTTATTATGCTCCCTAAATATATATTACTATATATATAAACACGTCCAATAATATATGATAGTAGTTGTATTATCCTAATATATATATCTTATTATATAACCTTTAAATATCAACTATCGAAGAAACTATTGTGAATTAAAATTAATGATACTACCTATAATATTCACTAAGTAACATTAATTTAAACTACATTATAATATATTTATGTAAAACTATGAATACATAATATATGATATACTAACATAAAATATAGATTATATTATGAGTATATGAGCATATATAAAATTATATAACTATTAAAAAACATCATATTATTATATTGTTGTGTTTGATATTATAAATATTAAGTAATGTGCTATAGACATATTATTTTGATGGTACTCAGATTGATTCTGAAAGATAAAAATTGTGACTATAAGACTGGATTAAAACTGTCATAGATCAAAAATGAAATCCAACAGAGAATGAGAATATAATTCACATGGCAACACTCACAAAATTTAATAAGCTAGGGAGTGGTTTATGGCTCGAAGAGAGATGGATACTTTCTAGACAGTAACATCAAGGACAAAGGTAGAGAAAACCTTAAGGAAACATGCTTAACTAATTTTACTACAATATTTTCTTATCTTTTTTAGATTAAACTAACTTTTAACACATTGCATGCTCTTACCTAAATGTTGATTATTGAGTCCCTCTATTTAGATTTTAATGTGCACAATGCTGAGTGAATAAGCTCCTCTCATACTTAAAGGTGTGGGAAGAAAGCTGAATCATTTTATATTCTTAACCAATTAGAAGTTTGCTATAGAATTTAAACATATATATGACAGTCCTAACCAATTCTTTAACACTCTTGACCTATGTCTGCTTCACCACTAGTCCCTTTAACAATAATACTATCATTATTATTAACTCTTACCACAATTTTGTAGCTCTTATTTTTAACCTTCTCTTCAGCAACACCACTCTGCCTTAACTCTTATCTTCTGATACTTTAATCAGGCTAACTAGGGGATTTATATTGCCTCTATCTATGTTAGCTATACTTGGAATGACTACTTTGAATCTGAAAATACTTCAGTGTCTGCTGATGTCTGGTGATATTAAAACTTGCGAAGAATAGTTTTGTCAAAAATCTAATTTGATATTTCCAATTACTCTCTTCTCACAAAATAGTTTACAGGCTTAAGAGCTTTGATACTAAAAAAATTATATAAATTGCCAAGAATAGTTTTGTCAAAAATCTAATTTGATATTTCCAATTACTCTCTTCTCACAAAATAGCTTACAGGCTTAAGAGCTTTGATACCAAAAAAATTATATAAATTGCCATTCCTTGCACCTTCCCACAAACTTGTCTAGCACACATGACAATTAGTTTTCATTCTTATAATACATATGCTGTAAACTATCTTAATTTTCTCTTATGTTAAACTCCATTTCTTATGAAGTTGAGTCTACTTTTAATTCCAGTAATCCCATCTTGAAAAGAATCACTCATAGCTTTGATAGCGGAAACTGCTGGGTATGCCATCAGCTACTAAACTAGACAATGAAAAATTTGTACACCTTTAATTCTCTAACAATATGAACCACATAACATATAAAGCTTCCGGATAAACTTTCGTTGGAAATTTATCACCCCAAAGTACCGCCGTAATTCTCCGATGTTCTTCGGCTTTCCAAACTTGTCAATTTTGTTGACATATTCAAGCAGTTTCCTTATCCCGGTTCTACTAATGATTTGTCCCAAATATAGGCTTCAATTTTCCTGACCATTAACTCTCTTAACCTGGTCATTATTTTGATTAATCTTTATAACAAGCGTAGGCGATTCTTCTAATATAATTAATACTCTAAAACTCTTATAAACTCTATATATATAAAACTACAGACTGACAAACACATTTATTTTATCTCTCAGAAATAGATACATATTTTTTGGGGCTTAGAATAATAATTTTCCTATAGTATTATAATTAGATAAATATATATATAGATTAATATTATATATAAGATAAAAATTCTGTTCTAGCTTCGCTTACTCAGTCTAATAAAAATATTCCAATATATAAAAATATTTAACAAAACATCCCATGCTACAAAGTAAATTATATATACCACAAAAGAAGCTATTGGCAACTAAAATGAAATTATCTTATAAAGAAAACATAATATTTATGGGTAACATAAATACTTAGAAAATTTATTATACTATAAAAAATAATTACAATATATCAAAATTATGGAATTTTATTACATATGTTTTTTATTAATATAATCTAATAACACTTTAAAAAATAAAAAAAATATAAATACTTCGTAAAATACAAATTAATCATATAATTAAATAACATAATTATTATAAAATATAATTTTTATTAAATATTTCAATGATTGGAACATTCCGTTATTATATGCTCAAATAGTATGATTGAAAGAAAAGAATCTGCTTAGCGTATCTTTTGAAATCTTTAAACATCCAACGTATACTAAATAAATAGTTATTATTATTATATAAAAAATTATTTAACTATTTAATATAAATTTTGGTGAGAGCGAGAGAGAGAGTGTGGTGTTTATTAAAGCTTATATTTTTAATATTCATAGCAATTATTATTTTACAAGGTTATGTTGATCCAACTTTCATGAATAGGGGAGTTAGTAAAATATTTATTTTATTACCTTATAGAATGATAAAATCATCACTTCATATTACTATTACACGTAAAATATATTATTTCTACTATATGTAACTAGTAATAATAGTAACCTTATTATTTACACCTACACCTATCACTTATAATATCTATATTTTTATTATATGAGGATATAATTTTTTTTATATATCATCTATATATATATCTATTTATTAATCATATGTGATATATAATATACTATACTATATATATGACCCTAAAATAATTTTTTTTTTTTTTTCCGTTAACAGTATATTAGTCCAATTTATAATTTCTCTCATCACTCATACATGAGGTCAGAGGTATAGGGAGGGCTATACCAGACATCCAATTATATTTATATTTTTTCATAATGCTATAGTATATATATATAATACAAACTCCTTTAATACAATTTGCTTCGTGATCTTGGTACGTTAATCCTAGCCTCTCGGAATAGACGTGAGTGTGTGTGAGACACAATATATATCTCTTATTAACTGAAATACCAAACAATTAGGAAGTAGATTTTGTATTGTTTCTGAATAATCTTATTATTCTTTTAATAATTATAACTACTGAAAATATAGTTGGTTTTTATCTTAAATACATATCTTATTATATAACAACAACCAAATATATTATAATCATAATTAAGGCATTTTTTGTATTTTAAGAGTCTACGCACACGAACATTAGACTTGAGGTATAAGAGAAATATAAGCTTTTTTCCCAATGAGAGATCTGCTCTACTACCACTCATCATTTATCTTGAGTACATAATAGATAGAATAGCTCCTATCACTGCAATGATAAAAAGGCTTTTAATCAAATTTTCCAGCAAATGATTTAATGATGTAATTTTCTTATAATATGTGTTTAAGTGCCCAAACAAATCTCTATTTCCTTATTGAGGCATAAAAGATTAGATTTGAAAGTATACAGTTCTCTTAAAAGCATAAATCACACACAAGAAGGATAGTATTTCTGATCAACCTTATTTATCGTAAACATATTCCGCCCATAGCAGAACTAAAGTGATATTTACATCTATTCAAAATAACACCTGGTGTGACGAGAATTTTCTGCCTCAATCAATTATAGCATGGGGTGCTGGTATAGCTCGACCAGAAGATCCTTGTACACTTTGCACTGCCTCAATTAAAGATTTACCACCTATTCTTATCTTTTGATTTGCACTCAGCTCTCCAGTTACTCCATTAAAATTGATGATCTTCAAACTATTTATACCAAGCTCTATTTCAACAGTGCATAATTTCTCACCCATATACCAATTTATCATCATTACTATGGGTGGTCCATTTTGAACTTTATAGCATCGTACCCCATTAGTATTAACATCACAAGATAACCCATTTTGTCCATTATTAATTATAAATGTAAGCCTTGAAATTCTCTTTTCCTTACAGAAACTTCCGTTTAAAAATTCGCTTACTTTAACGTCTTGATCACCATGAATTTTCACTCTTACAACATTGCCTATTTACCTTATTATCTCTTACTCTTATTTGAACATCTTTGAAAGATTCTTTGAGTAAAATTACAAAAAAAAATTTCTTCTTCTCTTAAAACTAAGAGGCCATTGTATCTTTCAATTATTTCGCACTATCATTGAATGATGGTGTTCAGTTATTTTACATTTATTAGCTTTGAGTAGAATTTTGAAGTTGGAGTGGAGTAGAGTGGGTTTTGGAATCAGAGCTTCATATTTTAAAATGATTGGAGTTGGAGCAGGCCAAAAAATTTACCAGCTTTGCAGCCCTGAGTGAAAGTGATTATTGGACATATTTCAACCTTGATGAGGATATTGTGTTGGTGTAAGCAGCAGAGTTCCATATTTTATGATGAAAGAGTGAGATAATTTGAAGATCGACATTCAAATACAATTTTTAAACAGTAGTTGTTGTGATGTAACAGATTCCAAGGCTTAAATTTATAATTAATCATGGACAAAATGGGTTATCTTGTGATGTTAATGCTAATGGGGTTCGATGCTATAAAGTTCAAAATGGACCACCCATAGTAATGATGATAAATTGGTATGTGGGTGAGAAATTATGCACTGTTGAAATAGAGCTTGGTGTAAATAGTTTGAAGATCATCAATTTTAATGGAGTAACTGGAGAGCTGAGTGCAAATCAAAAGATAAGAATAGGTGGTAAATCTTTAATTGAGGCAGTGCAAAGTGTAAAGGTACTTTGAGCTAAGATATATATATACGTTTGTATAATGTTATATATATTTTTTAAGAGTTAGTATGAACAGTTCCAGTAAAATCTGGCTCCTCAGATGTCACAGTCATTTCAGAGATAGACTCATAGCTAACAACTATATATTCTGCACGCTTTAAATGATTAAAGACTTACACTAAGTTATATTGGTCAGTAGTAAAATTAATCACCGTATATCGTGTTATAGAGATTATTCCATTTAATAAAACTATGATTATTTATTTAAGTAGGCGTGCGGAGCTAATAATAAAAATAAAAATGAGTTGGAACTCAAAATTGAAGAAAATTAAATATTAAGATAAAATATTAAAATATTATATAATTTTATAGTCACAAGGATCATTTATGACCATATGTAATAGACAAGAGTACCTATAAGATAGCATGAATTAATGTGGTATTAGAAAGAGAGCACTAATATATAAGTGAGAAAAATTTACTTAAATGAAATTGTTTTACTAGCCAATGATCAACGTATAATTTTTTATATAAAGTAACATTAATATTTAGCATAATTTATAGATAATGATTTAACAAATACTGTAATTAAGTATATTATTACTTTTTAAAAATAATATAAATATATAATATTAATATACTATATCACAATATATTATTTTTGTATTTTCAAGTTAAAAGTATAGGATTCACTCCACACACAATCACACTATCTTGCTAAAGGGTGGCAGTAAAGCTCCCATAGACCATAGATAATGTCTGTAACTTTCACGAGCTTATTACTGGATACTTAGTGCATTAGTGAAATACAGAATTCAACACACACTTCGATTAAATTGAGGCTCGGAGTCATTGAGTTCCGCACCGAATCAATCAACGTCTAGTTGAACCGCTCTTGATTGAGTGGAGATGTTAAACGAGCTAATGGGAAAACGCACTGAGTAACCACTGATAATAAACAATAAAAGATAAATAAGATCAAAGTCTCACTATTATTCCCCGTTAGACAAGAATTAAATATACATCACTACATATCACTACACACTAATATATATATATAATATATAACTATAGTATATTATATACATATCTAGTGTAACATATATAACTAATAACACATCCATTTTCGTTGCCTATAATAGTCACGTATTATATACTATCACTATACTATATATGTAATAGTATAGTAGCAAAAAATTATTAGGTCATACATCATTATTAGACAATATTAAGTGTTTAATTAATAATAATAGACAAAGTGATGGTTTTTACATGTTTGAAGTTTTTCATTTTGACTTATGATATTTTTAGTGAAAAATAATAAAATAAATATTCAATGCTAAATATATATTATAAAAATAAAAAGGCTAGATAATTATTATGGTTAAAATTATATCATAAATAGTATATAAAATATAATATTATTTAAAATATAAACCTATTTTTATATAATTTATCCTGATATTATATATTTATGTAAATAAATATATTATTTTAATATTATTTATCACTACCTCTCAATTATGATAGAATTAAGGTACTTACGGATAGTTATATGTTATATATATATATAGTAAATATATAGTATATTACATCATGAAATTTATAAAAATTATTTTTTTATAAGATTATAATATTAAAGATATATTATTTATTCTTTTATTATTACTTTTCAAGTATTTAATTCTAATTTTTTAAGTTGATAAGTAATAATATAAAATAACATAGATATAAAATTACATTTATCTCCAGATCTGAATAAATTTTCTGAAATAATTTGAATGATGTTCACATACATAAGTTATTTAAAGTTTTTAAGTAAAATTATTATATATTTAGTGACTCTGAAAGCTTTACTGGAGAGAATTTAATGAAGAGAAGCTGTGCCATCATAAACATTATTATTCTTAAAAAATCTAACTTACCTTTTTTATTCACATTAAGAAATTTTTTTTGAAACAAAAAATTTTATTCAAAAATAAATTATCACAGAATCAATATCACACTGAGACGAGTTATTTACCTACAAACACTATCATTGAGAGTTTTACACTATCGATCATTTACTATAACATACAATGACATATACTCATACATACAGTACAATTACCCAGCTTAATCTAAAGATTATAACTACAAACATATACATGAACATCACACAGAGTCAATAGTAGAGGTGTGTAAGCATGTATCGGGGAGAGAGGAAAGTATTTTTTCTCTCCATGACCAGAGGTTCACCGACAGCATTCGGCAGATCGAACGGTCGCACCTCTTACGGTACCTTTTAGTTCCCCTCTCCCAGCAATCAAAAGTTGAGAGGGTTAAGCTGCCTGATCATTTTCTTTCTGACACGGAATGTTATGTGGTTCATATTGTAAGAGAATTAAAGGTGTACAAATTTTTCATTGTCCAGTTGAGTAGCTGGTGGGCGGTGGCATACCCAGCAGTTTCCGCTATCAAAGCTATGAGTGATTCTTTTCAAGATGGGATTACTGGAATTAAAAGTAGACTCAACTTCACAAGAAATGGAGTTTAACATAAGAGAAGATTAAGATAGTTTTCAGCATATGTATTATAAGAATGAAAACTAATAGATTGTCATGGGTGCTAAAGAAAGACATTTTCCTCATTTCTATTTTCCTCATTTTCTATCAAGAATGAAAACTAATAGATTGTCATGGGTGCTAGACAAGTTTATGGGAAGGTGCCAGGAATGGCAATTTATATAATTTTTTTAGTATCAAAGCTCTTAAGCCTGTAAACTATTTTGTGAGAAGAGAGTAATTGGAAGTATCAAATTAGATTTTTGACAAAACTATTCTTTGCAAGTTTTAATATCACCAGACATCAGCAGACACTGAAGTATCTTCAGATTCATAGCAGTCATTCCAAGTATAGCTAACATAGATAGAGGCAATATAAATCCCCTAGTTAGCCTGATTAAAGTATCAGAAGATAAGAGTTAAGGCAGAGTGGTGTTGCTGATGAGAAGGTTAAAAATAAGAGCTACAAAATTGTGGTAAGAGTTAATAATAATGATAGGCCCTAGTATTATTGTTAAAGGGACTATTTGTGAAGCAGACATAGGTCAAGAGTGTTAAAGAATTGGTTAGGACTGTCATATATATGTTTAAATTCTATAATAAACTTCTAATTTGTTAAGAATATAAAATGATTCAGCTTTCTTCCCACACCTTTAAGTATGAGAGGAGCTTATTCACTCAGCATTGTGCACATTCAAATCGAAATAGAGGGACTCAATAATCAACATTTAGGTAAGAGCATGCAATTTGTTAAAAGTTGTTAATCAAAAAAGATAAGAAAATAATTGTAGTAAAATTAGTTAGCATGTTTCCTTAAGGTTTTCTCTACCTTTGTCCTTGATGTTACTGCTAAAAGTTCCATCTCTCTTCAACATAACCATAAATTTGGGATTTGCTTAATTCATTTTCAAGTCTTTGATTTCATTTGCTACAGTTATCCAGTAAGCACAAATTTTTCTTCAGAATCAGTCAAGTACCATCAATATATGTTATAGCTATTACTTAATATTTAATTCACACACATATATATATATATATATATATATATATATATATATATTATATATATATACTATTAAATCTATATAATATATACCTACTGTAATAATGAGTGTAGAGATATATAATAGCACGTATTAACAATAATATATGGTTTCCGTTTGTTTATATTAATATTACAAGAAAAGATTAAAAATTAAATATTAATATATATTAAATAATATAATATATATAAATATATTATATATATACAATTAATATATATAATATTAAGTAGCTAGAGAATATGATGCGGAAGTCTCATATTTTTTTACTGAGTCTTTTAGCGATCCTATATTCATTCTGCATGCAATCTATCTTATCCGTTGCATTAAAGTTCTCCTTATTCTATGTAAAAATACTATTGGCAGTTGTGTCAAATTTATAACATCTATGTCAATTATAATATTATAGCACAAAAAAAAATAGTATAAACTTTCACATAATATAAATCTTATATAACTACAGAAAGTGGATGTTTTGCCATTTGTATAAAATATTTAAAGCGGATTTCTACATTGTACTTTGTCTTTCTTTTTAGCACACAATTCACTTATAATAAAACATTATGATATTATCACAATTTTTTGTTTCATCTATTTTTTAATGTAATCGACTGAAAGCTGCAATAAGTTGCTAAAGTATTATTTAGCATATTCTTGAGACATCATACTTATTTATTTAATCTTTTTACTTTTATATTATATTAGACACAATATTGCTTTTTGATAGACTCTAATATATAATTTTTTATTAATAATGATTAGTAAAAATATCCATAAACTCGAAAATCACCAAACCAAAAACAAGATTAGCATATAGTCATATAATTATTATTTAGTTTTAATTAAGTTATTTAATTATATATATATCAAGAAGCACTTTTTTAAAACCATAGTATATCTATAACTATTCTAGAGTTATCATTTATTAAATTTTTCAATGAAATCTTTTTCTAACAACTAAAATATTGTATATCACATGTTCAATAAACAGTCCTTAAACTTATAAAGATAAATAATAATACTATCATTTAAACTATAATTATTATAGCTATGAAAATTATTATTTTTTGGTTTTTTTTACTCAAGTTGTATCAAACCAAACATACTATATACACAACCTCTACTAGGGCAGACCCTATATTACAAGAGTGAGGGTTAGTTTAGTCAACGCCTCATAGCATAAGTATTAATCAACAGCTATAACTAATATAAGTTAAAATTTAAATCAGAGAATATGATAGCTAATACTGATAATGACTAAAAGGACTTTTGAAATAGATAGAGGAGATTAAAATTATCAGCAGGAAAACAGAAGATGGTATATAACCAGTAAAATTCCATCAGAACAGAGGTTATGAGCTAGCGAGAAAGAAGCACTAGGACTAACAGCGAGAGAATATACTACCGGAGCTTACACCATAATATTATATCAACACATCATAAAACTCATGTAGCTAAGATCAACAAATAGCACCCTATGCTAGAGAAAGTGAGGTACGTAATAAGTTGATTTAGGTTCATGATACGATGAGTGATATAAACGTTCCCATAAATGTTGACGAGCAATCACCTAGACCAACTTTGGTGCACTTATTCAGCATAAAAAGAATAAATCACCCAACATTATAGTCCGGGAGAGAGAGCAAGCAGATAGAGGGTCAGTGGAAATCTGAAAAATATCAGATACAATTGTTTAATCATCTGAAAATTTTGGCCTGTGATTTGAAAGTAAGAAATGCTCGAGTCGAAGAACAGCAGCCCCCAGGATATGAGGGCAGTAGTGCTTTTTTACGCCCATAACAAGGGCGGATGAAGGCCCTTGTAAATAGATGGGAGTAACTGCACGAAATAGCATAAAAAAGTCTCAATTCTAAACAGCACACCGAGTCTTTGAGGCCGCCTGAAATGGCAACGTTGATGAAATATGAGGATGTTCAGAGATCTATTCTTTTTCTGTTAGTATGCTTCTAAGGCAAGGATGTTTATTATTGTCAACAGAGAGAACGCTACTGAGAGAACCGTCGAAAGAGTAGGAAAGTTAGAAGGTGTCTTAGAGAGGTAGATCTTGAGCAGAAGATAGAGGTGTTCTATAAAGAATTGAAATTCTCAGCATAGCTGAGACGACCCCAATCCTCGGCAAAATCTTTCTATCCTAGATTTATCGAGATAAGAATCGGCAAGCTAACTTTAAGACAGCGGACCAATTCTAGCAAGCAGGTGCGCTCTTACACTAATCGGCTCGCCGCATGACGCCCGCGGTGCTGGGCGGTCCTCAGAGCGAGGTATATAAAGTGGTGCCACAAAATTAGAGAAGAGACGCAAACAAATTGAAATAATTAAGCTGAAAGTAAATTTCACAGAAATATCCTCGCTTGAGAACACACAAACAATCTCTTAATATACAAAAGCAATCTCTTACATGTACAACGATATTTGCTTCTATTACTACTCTATATATGTATCTCAAACGTGATAACATCATTGAGATTAGTCTTATAATACATATACTTATATATATATCCGTATCATATGACTAAAGACTGAAACTTAGTATTGCTACTATTTAAATATACTAAGTGAATATCACTCTTCTCTCTATAAATAATATAATCCCTTCACTATATATATAGACATAGTGATTATTTCCTTGTATAGCTCATCTCTATTTGTTGATGTCAGTAAATTTTATTCATGCATCGTATATACGGCTATCATCATCTACTAATATTATCATAACTCGTTTTGATCAACTGTAGTAAATTTACCTCCCTTGGTTCAAAATTACTCATCTCGCTCGACTATACAAGCCCCGAAAATTTGATGTGCGTATCGACTCATGAGGGAAACACTATATAAAAAACAAACTACTCCATAACTAACAACATTTCATACATCAGCCATTCTTGAGTAATTTGAAAAATTAAGAATGATACGGGTTGGATTCTACTCATTCGGATACAAGTTCAATCATAACTCTTTCCCAGAGCTTGTATGTCAGGGTTCCGCTGAGATGCAATCTTTCTTATAACATATACGTAGATTTTTGTCTTGTATACTTCGAAAAAAAAAAAAAATAATTTAGAGATTTCAAATTTTTTTTTGAATACTTTGCTTTCAGAACGACCAATAAAACTATTTGCCTTAAACAAAGAGAATCATCTAAGTAAAAAAATTACTCACCCCGACTACCCATATGTCCTGACAATCTCCTTTCACCTCCTGCGACTGAACAGGAAAAATCATTACTCTAATAGAAATTATATCTTCTTTTCACAAAATCCTACGAAAAAGTATGCTTTGGAAATTTTGGACAAGGCTCGACACACATAAGCTCAAAAATGCCGATAAAAGTACCTTTTGAGACGTGCTATTGGTATGTCACATTGGACCTTTCACGTAGCACTATCATGAGTAAGTCACGGTTATGAAGTAATTCAATAAAAAATATGATTATTAGACTACAAAAAATGTCACAACAACGTTTGTTAATGAAAAACTTGAAAATTCTGAAGGAATGACTAGTCACAGGGAAAACACCCGAAACAACGTTTTTAGAGGCTAGCAAAACAATATGACACAGATTATGGTGTTTCATCAGGGAAAATCGGACTGAGAAACTAATCGTTCCCCTGGGAATTTCTAGTCTTTCTATTATATACGGCGCGGTTGATAATTTGCGGTTCGTGCCCTTAAGCATAATAGTTTAGAACACTCCTTTGAAAATACTAATTTTCTTGAGAGGCTTTTTAAGTATATAACAGAGAACAGATGGCTGTAACAACTAGTATAACAAAATTACACATATATTAAAGTTTTTTCGACTAACTAAAAACATTAATCTAGAAAAATGTAGAGGTCTACGCTAGTGAGGATAGGATCTAAAGAGCGAGAGAGATATATATCAAGGAGACTAGACTAGTGCTTCAGGCTCGTATATAGAAAATCGTTCCAAATGCAGAATACATTTATTGTGCAGAATAAATGTAATTAAAATTTATAATTGCGTAATCTTATGTGTAGACCTATATCATTGCTCTCTAAAATATCTTTGAAACATAACTGGGAAAAAGTATATGTGTAATTCAGTTTAGGCAGTCGGCTGCTATGAATTTAACAGTTTACGTCGTCTAAATGAATAAAACCATAACGATCACACATATATAGCATTTAACAAGAGATTGTGTCCAACGGTACTGTGTCGGATTAAATCTAGAGTTAGCACTATCCTATACTGCAATAAAAACAATTCTAAAAGTATTGATTCGCAGTTCTTTCTCAAGTGATATTTATGAGTAAGAAGATAAAAGCAATTTACCAATAAAATTTCATCTCAGGAAGCTTAAGAAAATTTTGGACGTTTATTCTCTGTCTTGTGTTTCAACAGTAAATGTATTCGGAAAGCATCAAGTGTTGTCCGTATCAAAAAATAATTGCAACAGTCAAATAGCGGATCTTCAGTAAGCAATACACTCTACCTATTTGGGAAAGCAAAAATCACAAACACTTATGATGAAACACTAGACACACAATCTCTAACTAATCGCGTAAAGAGAAATATACTACCAGAGTCCATCGCCACTTTCTGTAACTATCGGAACTATTGAACTTGCGAGTATCCAGTCACGTAATAAAATTCTTACTTCCAAGACGGCTATCTAAATCAGATTTGATAAGCATAACCGTAAAAAGTTTTGATGCTATTTTTATACTATTATTTAAATTTATCCAATAAAGGTGTAATTGAGTCAGGATCTCCCCTCAGCATTAAAACCGCCATTAGTGATATTTATTATTTGGTTCTCATAAAATCTATTCTTAGTATTAATTTTTGCATACAATGAAAAGTATATAACCTACTCGTCTTATTCATTCGTTAACTGAACTCTGAGTCTAGAGTCGAGTTATCTCTCAAGTTCTCTTCTCTCTCTCGCAGTGAGTCAGCAGACGCCGAAATGAAAGTATGGCTTAGATAACGCAAGCAAAAGGGCTCACAAAATACCCTGAGGGCTAGAATATATAATACGCATTTAGATTGTATCTTTCGGTTTATGAACAATCTATCACCTTCAAAGCATTAATTACTAGCAAAGTAAAATGAAAATATTACATACATACTATTCAAAGATTAACAAACTTTTTAATTATCTGTTGAGACAGACTGCTTAGCAGTAAGCAGCAAGATCTTGTATAAAGCAGTTCAGTATGTAATTTTGAACGTTACAGTAACAATCTGCATAACAATGATGTTAGCTGAAGAGGGCGTTTTCAAGGAGCACTCTAAAGTTAATAAAAACTTGTTTTAAGGAACAATACTCTTGACATATGACACAAACAAGGCTTAGTGCATTGGCTTTATTAAGCATTGAAACACTAGAAAACATTGGCAGTACTCTTTTGATCTGAAAGAAAGGGTTAAATAAATTCATGGCAATAGACCCAAACACGTTTTTGGAACTATAATAGCAAATCCTTATCAGAATATGTGTTGTGGTTAAACAAGAACAAGAGAACAGACTCATATCCGAATTTATTTGGGGGAAGTTATACATTCGTTATCTATAATTTTTCTATGTTATACTACTTCACAGTTAAATAATATATTACAGCTCCTTCATATATCTTATATATATATATATATATATATATATATTACTCTTAATATTTTACTACCATATACTCACTACTATACAATATATACTTATATATATATTATATATTATATAATATATATTATATATATATATATATATATATCAATTTAACTAGATTGATACTTATTTTTGGAGGAGTGAGAGGGAAATTAGATATTTAAGTAAAAATAGTAATAAATTACATTTGGAAGCAGAATGTAACAAGATTATTTTCCATGTTTTGAGATTTGATTAATTTCGCTTTTATCAAAAGTGAAAACGTCTTTAATACATGTCTTTTCCCTTTAAAGAAAATTTAAACTCATTTTACATACTCTTTCCAAAAATGTCCATTCATTTTTTTAAGCAAATATATTTTATATCTTCTACAAATTCACTATTAAAATACACATGATAAAAACCTTCCGCGAAACTATAATATCTTCTCTTAAAGAACTAAAACCTTCCTAACGTATATAAAGCCAATATAATATGATATATGATAAGTACATATATTATATAATATATATCTATATATATTTTATATGTATAATATATTTATCTATTTACCTATTTATAATATAAATTATATATATATATTATATAATATTATTAGTTATTTATAGATCAATATATTATATATATATATATATATATAGTTTCTTATATATTATCTTTTATTTATCTTATATTATTACTTAATTTTACTATCTATATATTTATGAGATCTTTATATTATCTATATATATAATATTATATAGATAAATATATATACGAATATTATATATATATATATTCATCATATAAATATTATACTATTATATTATGAAATAAATATAATGTTATAATATATATAATATTGGTCAGGGGCCCCCCTTTCTCGCTTCGCGGGGGGGCCTATGACTCGCTTAGTGTACGCCACTGTCTATGTATAGTACAAGAGCGAGATCAGACATTGATACCTGAGTTGAAGAATGGTTATCTTGGCAAAAGTTTCGAAAGGAAAGATTGGCAGGGTTGTTGGCTTCACGAGGCGGGCGAGCTCTCGGACCTGTGCGGTGCCGCTGTTCTTGCACGCCCATTCAGTTGCCTAGCTCTTACAAAATAAGGGCGTTCGTTTTCCCTACTATATGAGTATTGAAACGGAATTCCATATATGTGGTGGTTTCCGCACGGCGCACACCATACAATCGTGTATGCCACCCTTGATACAAAAGTGTAAGTGTAGGTTTCGTCGAGACTGTCTTAACTCTAATACTTCTACTTACATATCTCCCTCCCAAACTTTCT
>JABUQX010030788.1:0-20000 GCA_015478945.1 Trachelipus rathkii
TTTTTTTCACAATAATTGGCGGATTTTATCTTTATATAAATTTTTATTATTAATATATTGATTATCTACATAGTACATTGTTTTACCATTCATCAACTATGTATACAACACAACAACCCGCTACTCTCGGGCTTACTAGAATACCGAACTAGACCTTTCTCATCTCGCTGTAATATGGTGGATTGAAATAGACTACTTTAAGGTTAAATTTAGGCTATCCCTATATTTGTACGCCGGGCAGAGTTTAAAGAAGAGCTCTAATGTCCAGTAAAATAATGTTCTCAAACCTCGACCTTTTTCTGTGAAAGATGTGTGTCAATAACATACGTTAGGCACTAAATTTAGGCCTAAATCCATAGGACTTTATAGTTCCTTTTTGATAGACGGGCTATAAATCATAACTCCTAAAAATCCTAAAAGTCAACACGATGGCTAAGAAGCAAAGTCCCGTAATAGACACACGAATACATTGAGTGTAATTATTGATTTTATATAAATAATACAATTTAAAACTGAAACAATGCTGGATTCGTGTAAGGAGTCCTAATTAAAGCAGGAACAAATGGAAACTATGTTTTCTTACGTGTGATGTGGAGATTAGGGTAATACACTTATGTGCTAATATTGGACCTCGTATGTGTATTGGTCGGAGAAGTAATCTCTCATCATCTTTAAAAATTAACTTTCGGGTATAAAACGTTGTAATTTCACTGAGCAGCGTGGTGTGTTTATTATTTATGTAGACCCAAACTCATTTTAAAATCATAGTCATTTTAGTTGTTAAGCGGTGCACACAAGTTCTCTGATTTGTAATTAAAGTGTTCTATTTTCACTAAGTGTAATCATATTTATAATAAATACTACATTGAGGAATAATTATTAATTCACTTAATTCATAAGCTAACCACCAGGGCTCCAGCATGAGCCCCACCGCAAAGGCAGAGGCCTAACCCCTAAGCACCGCTGGGGAGTCCCGCCCTGCGGTCGCCGCCCGCCGCGTATGCTGCGGCCACGGCGCACAATATTCCGCGTTCCGGTCCCGTCTGAGCCGCGTGTGCCCGCAGACGCAAATAACTTTATCCGCGTATGATCCGCCGCCGCGGACCACTCGCAGGTACGCAAGTATCCCGCGCGGAATTATAGATTTATCGGAAACACATGGGCATACTACACAGCAGACCCGTGGGTTGGTGGGTCTTTGGGTAATTGGTCAAATCTAAGTATGATCCTTCCCACCGTAGGAAGACTCCCCGATTAGAGTACAGACATCTGAAATATGTTTGGAGGTCGGTAACGAGAACCTGAGTATCATTAGTTGGGGTTGTGTATGTAGAGGTGAATAAATGTGTCCATGTGACCCTTTAAACTCATGATTTGAGGCGAGTTATTAGGGTTGGTATTCTTACCATTTAAGTACTCACAATCCCCGCCATTCCTCTGTTATACCCTTTCTTCTCGGCCCTCTGCCAACTCACATTTCTTCCTGCAAACATTCTTTACTGGACTCATCACTTTTTCTCGTCTCCAGCCGGTCGGTTCACAATGCCACTATACATCGCTAACCAACCGACTATCATTATCCTTTCCATATGAAAACATATCTCAAAAACTTTCATTTATTCTTTCATTTACCCTTTCCTCACACACACACTCTCCTATACGTTCTATTCCTCATTTTAATATCAATTCTTTCACACCTAGCACAACCCTAAGATTCCATCTGAACACATCTGAACTTTAGATCTATACTCTATTCCAGACCATAGTCTATCACTACTATACAATAATAACACAGGTACAAATACCTCATGCAAGACCTAGCGTACCCAGACTTAGTTTTTTTAACATTCACAACGATTTAATGCCACAGCACCTTCCTGCCATCACACTTTCCTACTAATCTGCATCGTCCGTTCCCTTCTTATCCAACATTCCTAAATATTTAAACTAGACTTGTTCCAGCTGCTCAACCATCTAACATACTTCTTCACACCGAGGACTGTCTCCACTCACAACCAATAACCTTACTCTTATTACTTTCAACCCCTCCTTTTACACACCGTGTCTACTACAATCTCTCAACCTCTCTTCAGATTCGCCATACAGAACCAAATCATCCGCATCAATAGGTAGGGCACCCCTCCACTCATCTCCATTCTCATCATTCTAACACCATTTCCTGCCATCTCCCACCTCAATTCTTTCATAACCCCATCCATTTAATTGAATATCCAAGGAGACATAACATAAACCTGTCTTGTCTCGCTCCGCTATTAATCCTAAACCATAACCATTGACACCATTTTTCTTGGACACGCTTCACTATCGTCATACATACTTTTTGATTTCAATTCGAAGCCTACCACCAACACCATATCTTACCCAAAAAGCTTCCCTATTAACTCTATCATACGCCTGTTTGCAATCCATTAAAACCTAAATAAGATTTATTCTTCTTCTCCCTCTTCTCATCATATTTGTTTCAGTGTAAAGATTTGTTCCAATCCTCTACCACTACTAAACGCACCTTGTTCTTCACCAATCATCTTGTCACTCGATGTACTTCTTTCGACCAAGATACAGATATACCTTCCCTACAACAACACTCATAATTATTCCCTATAATTTCTACAGTTTCCCTTTTCTTCCTTACCCTTATATAAGGGTCTTTAACCGTCTCGCTCCAATCCCTTGGACTATACCTCCATAAACGCTTTATTACAACTTCCAAATCCAATCAATCACCATTCGCCTCCGTTCTTGATCATTTCCCAGTAATTTCATCTATACTGCAGATTTACCATTCTTCAACTTTCCCACTCCTAACCATTACCTCCTCCTTACTAAAACCCTCATCCCCAAAATACTATTCCTTCTTGCAACCATCAACCACACACATTACTATACCGTCTTCATTATGTTATATGTGCAGATTTCGAATTTCTTTCCAACTCCCCTACATCCTTTCATCAGTTACAAGCACCATTATTCATTATCTAAGCAGATTTCCCTTATTCTCATTCTTCTAACCTTTCGCGTTCTTCCAGAGAGTTCCCTATTCCTTGTAGTCCCATTCATCTCCTCCCAAACTGTTCATTTACCTCTTGTTCTCTCCTATGCACCCTTTAGTATTTCTTTTTTTCCTCCTTATATACATCCAAGCAATCTTTCTTTTGAAGATAATCATTTGCTTTTAGTACTATTCACGCTTCTTTTTTACCTATAACCGCTTAAATCACCTCTTCTTTCCACCATTCACTGTTAATATTCTTACTTCCAACTTTAGCACACATCCACATACTTGCTTTGCACTACTAACAATTGCTTCCTTTCATTTGCCCCCCGATTTGTTCAGTATCAACTTGTTCACATGCGATTTACTTGCGAGCGCTCTTACATATTATCCTTATTGTCTTGTTTTAATCTACTTAATTTTACCCACTTTTTTTCGTATCACCTTCCTCTCCTACTATATATATTATCTATTAATATATTATATATAATATATTATATATATCTATTATATTATATATATATATATAATAAATATTATATATATTATATATAGATATATATATATATATTTATATATATATATATTATATATATTATATATAATATATAATATTTATATATATATTATATATATTATACATATATAGTATATAGTATATTATATTCGTAAATGGAAATTTATTTAGGATACATATATAAGAAATAATAATATAAATAATGTAGGAACTGATAAAAAAAAAACAAAAAAAAAAAATATTGGCAGATTAAAATGGCCACAGTAGTGGCAATGCTTTAACACCAGTGTTGAAGTATCTAAAACGCGCGTAACAATTGACTGGATTGTAGCGTATCTGAAAGCGAAGTACTTCCAAAAAAATGTACTTATGTACTAGTACTGAACCCAAGCTGATATATAATTATATATTATATTATATATATATCTATATATATATATATATATATATATATATATATATATATTTATACTATAATATAAGTGTATATTATACAATATCTATATAATTATATATATATATATACATAATATATTATATATATATATATATATATATATATATATATATATATATATATTATATATATATATATATATATATTATATATATATATATATATTAGTATCCTCTGAGATCACCCAATGAAAATACAATTATATACAACCATGATGGGAACACCAAAAGGATGTACTTATTCCAGAAAGAAAAATACGTTAATCCAAAATTTTATTAAGTGCGCAGGAATAGTTGCTTTCCTGTGCAGTTATTAAAATTATAGATTAGTAATTTTTCATGATGATATGACTGACGTCATAGTTTAAAAATTTTTGAAACACGCTCCCAATCAATCACAATTTTTGTATTACAAAAGCATTCTCGGAGTCGATGTTTGTGTTAGCTAGCCCTAGCATGCTCTCGGGAGTCATAAAAATTTATTGTTGTTTTCAGATTATGAGTGATTATTTCTGATTTGACGTGTTTGTTTTATAGTTGCTACTTAAATATTGGTTCAAAACGTTATAGGCTTATAAATAATTATAAGTCATAACTTGTTCACAGGGTCGCAACTAATATTAAATTTATTTTTCTGACTAAAATAGCAATGAGTGTGGATTAATATTTCATCTAGAACTTATTTTTCCCAGAAGTCTTTATTTTTTTTTAATGTTTGTTGTATTTTGTAATTTATTTTCAGTTAAAGTTGAAGCAGAAGGCGCCTTACCACAGGATAAATTTGTTATGAAGCAGAGCTCTTTTCTGGTCCACAAATTTGAATTACGAAAACATACATCTGTATAGTGGTCCTTCTTCAGCTTTGAATAATAAAACTTAAAAATGCATATCGATTGCAAAAATTTTTTGAGAAGAATTTCCGTTTAGATAAACTGAAAAAGTGTAACAATTCTAATAAGCATCCCGTGCTTTATTGTGCAAAAGTTTGGTTAGGATGTGATTTAAGTGGTCAGCATTAAAACCACATGTGAAATCAATTAGTGTTCTTACTGTGAGAAAGGTTTTGATCGGAAATGTAATTTAGAAACTCACATTCGAACCCATACTGGTGAAAAACCATATAAGTGTTCCTATTGTGATAAAAGTTTTAATGATAGAAGTTGTTTAAGAAATCACCTTCGAACTCACACGGGTGAAAAGCCATTTAAGTGTTCCTACTGTGAGAAAAGTTTTATCATGAAAAGTACTTTAACAATTCACCTTCGAATCCACACAGGTGAAAAGCCATATAAGTGTTCTTACTGTGATAAAAGTTTTAGTCAGAAATTTCGTTTAGGAAATCACATTCGAACACACACAGGTGAAAAACCTTTTAAGTGTTCTTACTGTGATAAAAGTTTTATTACGAAAAGTACTTTAACAATTCACCTTCGAATCCACACAGGTGAAAAGCCATTTAAGTGTTCCTACTGTGAGAAAAGTTTTATTACGAAAAGTAGTTTAACAATTCATCTTCGAATCCACACAGGTGAAAAGTCATATATGTGTTCCTACTGTGAGAAAATTTTTATTACAAAAAGTAATTTAAGTGTTCACCTTCGAATCCACACGAATGAAAAACCATTTAAGTGTTCTTATTGTGATAAAAGTTTTAGTGATAAAAGTAGTTTAAGAAATCATCTTCGAACCCACACAGGCGAAAAGCCATTTAAATGTTCCTACTGTGAGAAAAGTTTTATTATGAAAAGTAGTTTAACAATTCACCTTCGAATCCACACAGGCGAAAAGCCATTTAAGTGTTCTTTCTGTGATAAAAGTTTCAATCATAAAGGTAATTTAAGTGTTCACTTTCAAACCCACATTAAAGCTTCAACTTCACAGAAAACATAAAAACTTTTGAATCTTTATTAAAGATTAGTGTTAAAAATGAGCATTGATTGTTACGAATTATTATATGAATTATTATAAATTTACTTTATTTAGCATTTTAGTAATACTTTATATTAGCAGTCTGGTAGATAGTAGGTGACAGTTAGTAGCTTAGGAGACTGGAGGTTTAGTCTAGATATTTAAATTAGGTGCTAGATGTGTTAAATGGATGAGTTTATTGTATTAAGAGGTTTTGTTTTTATTATGTTTATGAAGCAGGAAAATTATTTTTTCTAAAAAAGAAGCATTTTCAATTTTTTGTTTATTTTTCGGTTATTTTGTACATATTTCCAGTTTGACTCTTTTAAATAGTCTTAATATTTTTTTACTTCATTTCTATATATCACGTGTTTATTATTCTAAACCTTTAAAATATTTTTTTTTTTATAAAGCAAACAAAAATAAAAGATTGATATTTGAAAAATAAAGACTGGATTTATAAGTAGAAAGTAAATTTATACGTGGACTTAACTGGAGTACATAATATTTAAGTACCGTTAGAGTTTATCTTCCTATGATAAAGCCTATCCACGCACTTTATTTTGGTTTTTGTTTTTTTCTTTTTGAATTGAATTCTTATATTTGGCTTTACTATAACAGAGCTCTAGAAACAGTTTGAACCTATGCAATCTTTGAAAGGTAAAATCGTCGTCATTTAATAAAATCTTCCGACCATTTGTCTCATGTGTTTGAATATGTCAACGATTTTGGCCATATTGAAACGAAAAAGAACCAATATATATTCTTTTTTACTTAAATGTTTCCTTTTAGTTTACCAATGAAGCTAAGCTTCACTTTAATAACCCTTTTGAATTACCAACGGAGGAAGAACAAAAAAAAAACATTAACATATATTTTAAGCACTAAGTAATACCCCGCTCAATACCCCGCTCCAATACATCTTAAATATTACGAACATAAATTACTAAAATATCAATTAGTTAAGGCGCCAGGCACATTATACTCCCCTCTTCTTCTGTAACGTAGGGTTCAGACTAACTCTCTCCCAAGTCTCTTTGACCCTATAAACTATATTGTGGGAATTACTATTGTGATTGGCCCTTACAATATTTGAAAGTTCTTATACAAAAGTTACATATAATAATCGGTTTAAGTTTTTCTGGTGTAGAGAATCTTTTGAGAGTGGTGTTTACATGACTATTCAACATGTGTACACAATCATAGTGAGGATCGGGGTTTCGATCCTAAACACCAAACAACCACAGGCACAGCATATTTATATATCATATATAATATTATATATTATTGAATATATATTATATAATATATATTTATATATATATATATATATATATATAATATTATTATATATATATATATATATATATATATATATAATACGGTATATATATATATATATAAGGTAGCAGAGAGGGCAGATGGTCTCCTGCGCCGTTTCAACTCCAATGCCCCTGCTATTTCTGCCCCTGTGACTATCTCCCCTTCTCCTGCAGCTCAGGCATCCCTTCCTTCTACCTCTTTGCCTCCCCTGTCTTCTTCGCTTTCTTCTCCTTATACTTTTTCTTCCCCCACCCCTGCGGTTTCTTCGGTTCCCTCTTCCGCTGCTGCTGCTTCTTCTTCTTACCCGGTGTACCCTCCCCATCCCTCGTACCCCTGGTCCATCTCCAGCGCCTCTCACGACCCCTGTTCCTCCCGTTTTTCGGGTATAGAGACCCGTCTTTCGACTTTGGAACATGGCATGGCAGACATCAAAGCGGAGCTGATGTCCATCTCCGCGATGCTACGGTCTCAAAGGGACTCTCTTGCAACCGCTCCTCTTCAGGTCGTCGCTTTTCTGACCGTTCTCCCACCCCAGGCCCTCAGCAATATCAAATGGGTATTGTTTTTACCACCACCGGTTTGGCTTGAAAGCGCATAAGTGCAACCAACCTTGCACTTTTTCGGGAAACCCCCTAGCCAGCGGTCCATAAAGGCGGTGGATCCAGCTGGCCACTCCTCCGTTTGTTCTTCCTCTCCGCCTTCTTCGTCTCAGGATGTCCTGCGCCTTTTCGACAGGTCCACAAACCTGTTCTTCCTGATCGACACCGGAGCGTCTTATTCTTTATTGCCTAGAGATACTACCCAAAAGTCCGCTGTCCCCTCTTCCTGACCGGGCTTTTTACGCAGCAAATGGTAAGTACCATCCGTCTATGGTGAAGGCGCCTGTGCACCTTCAGACCTCTCTTCCGCCGTCAAATTCCCCTGGGTATTCGTGGTCGCTGACGTTACCAACCATTTTGGGAGCTGATTTCTTGTCCCATTTCGACCTTATGGTCGATCTACGAAACAGGAGCTTGGTTGACGGCTGTAGTCCTGTCTTCTGCAGTACAGTAGTTTCTTCTGTTTCTTAAAGGCATCGTCTGCTGTTGCTCCTCTTCTGGTACCTCCCTTCTTCACCATCTCAAAAGGATTTTCCGGGCGCTGTTGAACCATGTTTCTTTTCTCTCCTTTCAGACATTCTGGTGCCCACCATTAGAGACTACGGCTCTCCCTACCTTTGCTCGTGCTCGGCGTCTGCCTCCTGAAAAGCTCAAGGCAGCCAAGGCGGAGTTGAGCACATGCTCGAACTTGGTATTGTCCGCCCTTCCAAAAGTTCATGGTCTCCCTTCCATATGGTCCATAAAGGTGGCTTCTGATGGGGCCTGTGGGAGATTTTTGGGGCTTGAACGCTTGTAACGATACCAGACCGCTACCCGTCCCGCACATCCAGTCTTTACCTCTATTGGCCGGTAATATTTTTCGTAAATTTGGATTTTGTCAGGGCTTACCAAGATCCAGTCGCACTAGGACATACCGAAGATGGCAATCATCACCCTTTTGGCCTCTTTGAGTACACGAGATTCGGTTTGAGGGGTGCAGCTCAGACTTTCAACGCTTCATCGATGACGTTTTTAGAGGTCTCCCTTTCGCCTTTGCTTATCTGGAGACCTCCTATAGCTTCCTCCTTTCTCCTGCGCAGCATGAGCAACATCTACGTGCAGTTTTTGCAAGGTTGACGAATGTGGCATGCGTCTCAACCCGGCAAAGTGTTGTTTTTGGTGTCCCTTTCATTACCTTCAGGACACACTGCTTTCAGCGGATGGCATTTGTCTCTTGCAGAGAGCGCTGGAGGCATTCGCTTCCTAGGCCTGTCTCTCGCACAGCTTCGTCGTACGTCGGCATGCTACTTCTATCCTCGTTTCTTCTCAATCGGCGCTGATATTCTTCCGACCCTTACCGCTCTTCATCCGCCCCAGCAAACGAGCAGTTCTACCCAAAAGCTGGACTGCTCTGAGAAGCTTACGGCTGCTTTTGAAGCTTGCAAAGAAGCACTCGCTTCTGCCACACTCTTAGTTCACCCCAGGACTCAGCCCGACAGAGTTCAGGTAGATGCCTCCGATTTTGGATGTCAGGGGTGTTCTCCAGAGCACTTCGAACGGAGTGTGGTCTCCTCTCGCCTTTTTTTCTCGCAAGTTGCAACCTCCTGAGACCTCGCTACAGTGTTTCGGGAGGGCAGTTACTTGCGAATGTATCTCGCCGTCCCGTCATTTCCGCAAACTTTCTGGAGGGTCGTGAGTTCACAATACTCTGGATTCACGAACCACTTTCTTCGTATGGTCTCGAAACGACGGCACTCTCCCGAAGCTCGTACCTGATATGTTCACGTTCACCGATGAGTCGAATATTTCAGGTGTCGACAACTTCACTGCTGACGCTCTCTCCGCTGAATCGACGCGATTTCAGCTTACCAATAACATCGACACAAGCTATGGCACGTGCAAGACCTACGAAGATCCTGAAATTTCCAACCAAACTCTTAATCTCCAAGCTGGAGTGGCTCCAACTCTCTGGGATAGAGAGAGACTTCTGTGCGATGTCTCTCAGGGTTCTCCTCGTCCTTTCGTACCGCTACGTTCCGTAAGCTGTTTCTCCTCCAAATCTTCACGCGCTTTCCCAGCCTGGCAATTGAGGCTTCACCAACTATGATTGCTGCCCGAGTTTGTGTTGGCTGATCTGAATGCCGACGTAGCAACTTGGTGTCGCACTTGTCTTCCCTGCCAGCGTTCTAAGGTCCACGTCACACCAAGTCCCGCTAGGCACTTTCTTACCTCCTGGTGCTCGCTTTGAAACGGTGTCACAATCGACATCGTTTGGCCTCTGCTCCCCCCGATAAGAATCATTCTTTACGTGATAGATGGTTACCGATGGACCGAGGCTATCCTCTCTCTGGTCGCCACGCGGAACCATAGCTAAAGCTTCTTGGCTCAATTGGATTTCGCCTTGGTGGGCCGCTATCTCTGTCACGACGGACCAAGGTTGCGTTTTCGAATCCTTCTTATGGAGATATTTGATGCGTATTCTGGGTTCAGAGAAGATACACACAACTTGTTTTCATTCAAAATCGAATGGGATTGTGGAACATTTTCACGCCAGCTTAAGGCTTCTCTTATGGCTCAGCCCAATCCAGAGCAATGGACGGATGCTCTGCCTCTCGTTATGCTCGGCATTCGTTCCGCTGTTAAAGAGGATCTGCACTGTTCTGCTGCTGAATTGGTGTATGGTTCTCCTCTTCGTCTTCCTGGTGATTTCTTTTCACAGTCTTCTCCTCCTTCTACTGCTGATCCGCTTTCCTTTCTTACCCGCTTGAGGCGCTGTGCTTCGTCGTGGAGACCGACTCCTTCTCGTCCACACAAGGTGCATTCCTATATCCCTAAGGATCTTACTTCTTGCACTCATGTCTTTGTTCGACATGACTCCCACCGCACCGCTCTCCAACCTAAGTACGATGGACCTTTTCCTGTGATACTTAGGAAGGAGAAATTCTTCACGATCCAACGTCCCACACGCACAGAAGTCGTTTCAATCGACCGTCTTAAGCCTGCTTTCTTCGAGGCAAATCCACTTCCTGTTCTTGATCCTGATTCTTTGCCTTTTGTTCCAATTTCTCCTCCTACAGCTCCTTCTTTTAACATTCCTATCTCTCCTCCTGCGTCTCTTCCACCTCCTTCTCCTCCTCCTCCTCCTCCTCTCCTCATCCTCTCCCTTTTCCTTTTCACGATCCTCTTCCTTACCCTCCTCCAACACCTTCTCCTCAACCAACAGCACCAATATGACCGGCTCAAACTCTACCTCCTTTTCATCATCTCCTTCTTCCTTTCCCGATCTTCTTCCTTACCCGTCCTCCACCTCCTCTCCTTTGCCAACCAGCACGATACGTCCCTCCAGACTCCTCCCTCACGGTCATCGTCATTCATGCTTCCCTCCTCGGTTCCGGCTCGGGATTCTCCACCTCCAGTTCCATCTCGGGCTATTCTTACGACAAATACAGACATCCTGACTCGCCAGATGAAACGTTCTCAAACTGGAAATCCTGTCCAGACTCCATAAGGGCACAGACAACGGTATGTCGTACGAGCCGAGCGTATCATCCTACACCGAGCCTGAAGACGCTCACGGCTATGCAGTACATGCGCCGTAACCGGTACTAGGAGAGGGAACCGCTGCTTCGACGGATCATCTACTGAACCCCCCCCTCATCCCCTGCTGCCGCGCGCGCGAGTGTATCCGCCCCTGTGCATCCCACGCCTCCTACCCGGTGTAGAGCCAGAGGTAGGGGCATATAGCATGGCCAGCGGGCTACCTAGATTAGGTTATCGTGCCTACTTGCACTGTAAGGGGTATAGGTGGTGAAACAAACCATAAGTAAACGTCATAGTGCGCAAGTCGAAAATCATCTGTTCATTTTTACTCTTTTAGTTTACTATACCCAACCTACTCAGACTGTGGCATCAATTGTGCGTAACAAGATTACGTAATGTTAAATCAACCTTTCTCGCTGTGAGAAGAGGCTTTTCTAAGCACGCTGATTTTCGCTATTATTTTTTGTAATTATTTTACTTTTCAATAGTTTATTATTTATTTTTCAAGAAGGAAAATTTCCTGTTTTATGTGGGTTGTGAGGTCTGTGCTTCGGACTACTATAACTCTGGTCCTATTATCATTACTTGGTTGTTTTGAAAATACAATTTTCCCCCCCCCTTTTCGACTCAGATATTTGATCTTACACCCAGCAAACACCAATATATATATATATATATATATAATTATATATATTATATATAATATATATATATATATATATATATATATATATTATATAATACACACTATATATATGATATATATATATATATATATATATAATAGTATATTATCTATATATATTAAATACTGCATAGACCCGAAGTTTAATTTTGTATAAGTAAAAACGTTCTTTATTTACTAATATATATAATATATATATATTATACTATATATATTATATATATATATAATATATACTACTCCACTTATATATATATATATATATATAATATATATTATTATATCACTTTGAGCTCCTCCACCACTCGACCACCCATCATTGGAGAGAATACCGTGCTCAAAGAACCCTGAAGACGCAACCGGTCTCCACCAGAGATCCTCAGGGACTCGTTGTTTCCATATTGTTGTGTTTGATAAATGTTTCAAACTAGGAGATAACCAACCTGGGCACTACCCTGCTCTCCCTCCGGCCGCTCTTAATTCTCACACAGCTTTTGACACAATGTTTGTAGTGGCTTGGTTTTAAGGTTGAACTTCTGTGCTTCTGTAAGTATTTGTAAAGTTAGGGTAGATGGCCGCATCTTGGCTTGCAAAGATGGCCTGAACTGGTTCTTGGTAGTGAGCTGTAATTTCTGGTGCTATTTCTGGTGAGGGTGGTTTGTTTTAAATATATTGTTTGGTTTGGTTCTGCTTCTTAGTGACTTTCTGTTAGTGACGTATGGTTCTGGTAGTGTAGTTTGGCGCGTGGTTGGTCAATGTTCTGTTCAGAATTTTTGCTTGTAAATATATGCTTTTGAAGAAGGATGTTCGTTTGAGTCCTGTGGTGGGGTAGGGTGTAAGCAAGAATTTGGTATAATATTATTTGGGAAATCTTTGTACCAGCCGATGGGTTCTTAATATGTTCAGTTTCTACTTGTTTGCGACTGAGACTTTTGTTGTCTATGTAATTATTTGTGAAGGTGAGATGTGTGTCAAGTGTTACTCCGAGGATTTGGGGAGTTTTTTTTAAAGGGTTTGGCCATGTTGTTTAGGTAGACTAGTGGTGTGTGGCACCAAAGTGGTGGTCAGTGGTGATTAGTGATGATCAGAATTTATTTGGTTGAGGATGGCATTCTTTTTTCCGTCTCCACGCCACGCCTCTCCTGCACGAGTTGGTTGAATGATTGCTGTGTCCAGGTATGCGCCGTGTTAAGATTATTTGGTGTGTGGCTTGGCTATGGTGATGTCATCTGCATAGGTTGTTATGATTATGTGATCTGTTAGTGGTTGTCGTAGGTCGATCGTAAATAGGTTGAATAGTGTGGGGATAGTATTGCGCCTTGGGGCATTCCATTGTTGAAAATTACAGTTCTGGATTTTGTATTGTTTGTTTGTATTTATGCTGTTCGTCCTGATAGAAAATGGGAAATCCATTTCTATAGGTTAGTAGGGATGTTTGACTTTGTTATTTTGTGGATCAAGTTGTGTCTAGGTAATGTGTCGCATGCTTTGTTGATGTCGATTGCTATTATTATTATTGTTTTGAGTTGGTTTTGAGTTTAGGGCATTGATAGTGGTTTGTAAAATGTTTGTGAGTGCGGTTGTAGTTTAGTGAATTTGATTGAAACTCTATTAGAATTTGTGTTTGATGATGTGTGGAGTTATTTTGTTTAGTATGTTTTTTTTTCTAGTAGTTTGCATAATATTGCTAATAGAGAGATGGAGCGATATGATGAGGGGTCAGAAGGGGTCTTTTCCTAGTTTTAATTTGGGTATAATGTTGGGTTTTCCAAATATCGGGAATGAAGTTTAGGTTAATGGAGCTGTTATATATTTATGCTAGTTGTGTTAAAGCTGTGTTTCTTAGGTGTTTGAGGTATTTGTTAGAGATATTGTCTGGGCCAGTTGCAGATGAGTTTTTGTGTGTCTTTGTTAAGTTTTTTAGGTCACTTGTGGTTATGTCTATTGCTGGGTCGTGGTTGAGTTTTATTTTCTTGAGGGCTTTGGTGATTTTTCTGTTTTGAGGATGTGTGAGTCTTTAATTCTGCTTTTTTGAAGTGAGTTGCAAGAGTGTTTGCGTGTTGTTTGTTTGTTTGTAGGTTTTGTGTGTTTGGGTTTTTTGATGGATTCGTGAGTGTTTGTTTGTTTATTGGCTGAGTTTTCAATGTATTTATTGTATTCTACATTCTAGTGTTATTCGTGTGTTGGATGTTCTTGATGAGGAAGGTTTAAAAGTTGTTTTAAGAATGTGTATTTGTTAGGTTTATGATTTTTGTGCTTAGAGTTGATTTTTGTTGTCGTTTGGATTGATGTGGGTGTTTCTGTTCTGAGTGAGTTGCGTTGTTTGATTAGCTGTCCTATTTCAGGAGTTACGGCTGGGTTTTATTTTTTATGTATCTTCTGGGGATGGTTATGTTAGCTGCTTTTTGAATTAAAGATGTGAAATTTTGTATGGCTTTGTTGAGTGTTGATGTGTTAGTGATATTTATGGGATTATTTTATCTTCTATATGGTTCGTAAATAGTGTCCAGTCTGCATTTTTTGTAGTTTTTGTATGTTTTTCTAAGTGGGTAGTTTGGTTTGTTGACGTTTTTGTATTTTATGATGATGTGTATGTGGTCAGAGTTTAGATCTGCTTGTGTTGACCAGTGAAGTTTTGTGTGCAAATTTGGTGGGCATAGTGTTACGTCTGGTGATTTTCACATTTGGTTGGTTTGGAGTGGGTTTCTGGTGTGGCTATTTTTGTTGTTTAAGATGTTTAGGTCTTCAAGGTTGGCTGAGATGTCGGTTTCTCTTTGGTTTGCTCCTTGGGCTTTGAACCATGTAGCCATATTATGGTTTGTGAGCGTTGAAATCGCCCCTCATTATAAGGTTTGTGAGGTGAGAAATTTCGGAGGGATTTGGTTTGTAGTTTATGGGACATCGTGTTGAGGTGCGGTAGGGAATGTAGAGGTTTAATAGGTTGTGTGGTTTTTGTTTGTCATTATTGTGTTGGACTGTGTTTTTATGGTGTTGTTGTTTAATGTCGTTTTAGTTTGTAAGGTGGTGTTTGTGTATGATAGTGAGTTCGGTATGAGGGTTAGTAGAGTATGGTTATGGGGGTTTGGGGTGTGAAGATGGCTTCATAGCTATAAAATTTTGGTTCTGGATAGTTATATGGTATGTAGGCTTCTTGCATTATGACTATGTGTATGTTATGTTGTTTTAGAAAGACTTATATTTCTTTAGTTTTATTGTGTAGTACGTTTGTGTTGAATGGTAATATGTTTATGTTGTGTTTTTTGTGTGTGTGATGTGTGTTTTTGTGGGGTTTGTTGTGGATGGAGTACAGACTTGGCAGATCCAACTGTGTATTGTAAGGGGTAGTGGTGTGGGGTTGGAACAATGTTTATGGATCCATTGTTTACATCTATTGCAGTTTATGGAGTTTCTCCTCACTATCTTGTTGCAAACTGGACATATGGAAATTCTAGGTCCGGGGTTAGTCTCTGTATCACCGGCTTTTAGGAGTAAGGCTGAAGCATAAGTCGGAAAAGTATGCCTCATGATGAGTAGAAGGAGAAATAAAGTTGGTGATTGGTGGAAGGTCCTGGGAGTGATCTCGGATTCGTCCGGAAGCGGCGGCGTCGTACATGCGTTGTCGCGGAAACACCACAGTATCCTGTGGGTGGGGGGCGAGAAGATTTTGAAGTTCCTCATCCAGGCAGGTCAAAAAACTTGCGGTTCGGCCACTTGCAGGCCTCTTCCCAATGAACTGAGTGCATTATATATATATATTATATATAATATTATATTATATATATATATATGTTTGATAAAACATCTGTTTATACACTATATATATATATATATATTATATATAAATATATATATATATATATACTATATAGATATATATATATTATATATATAATATATATATAATATATATATATATATATATATACATAATATATATATACATATATATATATATATACATTATACAAGATGGGCATAATAGGTACCGCGATACATGTACCGGGTACTTGTATCGGGCGATACATTTTGTACCGGTATCGGTATCGCCAACACTGTTGCTAAAGTACCGATGTATCGGTATCGCCCACTTGTTTTTCTGTGTACCGATACCGAAAAATTCGGTACTTTTAATCGGTACATTTATTTTTAGTATTTATATATATATTAATATATATATATATATATATATATATATAATATATATATATAGTATATATATATATATATATATATATATATATATATATATATATATATATATAATATATAATATATATATATAATATATATATATATATATATATATATATATATATATATATATATATAATTTCAGTTAAAGAGCTCTAATTCAACACTTCAAGCTCTGAAATATTAAAATATATTTTTTAAAAACCACTTTAAAATAAATAAGGAAAACCGTAAGAAAAATAACTAAACGAGATAAAGTTTACGTTTCGGGATTTATATCCTTGGTCCCCTCATCAGAACTAAAAAATTATTTTACAAATTATTAAAACCCAAAATATAAAAAATATTGAAAATACAAAATAAGAAATGAAAATATAAATTCAAGCAAAAAGACAGGATATAAGTCCCGAAACGTAAACTTTATCTCGTTTAGTTATATTTCTTAAGATTTTCCTTTTTTTATTTTAAAGTGGTTTTAAAAAATATATTTTAATATATATATATATATAATATATATAATATAATATATATATATATATATATATATATATAATATATTATATATTATATAATATATAATATATATCTATATATTATATATATATATATATATATATATTATATATATATTATTAATATAATATATTAATATATATATATAATATATATATATATATATATATATATATATATATATATATATATATATATAAATATATATATAATATATATTATATATATATATATATATTCACTTCTTTCCGATCGCCAGTACGGCTTTCGGCGCTCGAGGTCTACTGGCGATATACTTTCCTATCTTACTGATTTATGGTTTTCCGCCCTTAGGAACTACGGAGAGACTTGCGTGGTGGCGTTGGACATATCCAAAGCTTTTGACCGGGGTTGGGCAGCGTCACTGCTCTCCAAGCTTCCCTCCTTTGGGTTCCTCCTTCTCTTTGCTTACTTATGCTAGTTTTCTTTCAAATCACTCGATATCGGCTGTTGTTGTTGGCGACTTATTCTGTCCTTTTCTGTCAATAGTGTGTTCCTCAGGGTTCTGTCTTATCTCCTACTTTTTCCTACTTTCATTAATGGATCTTCACCTGCACATCTAACTCTATTCACTCATATGCGATGACTCGACCCTTCATTCGTCAACATCATTTTCAATTCGCTCCTTCTTTTACTCTAGAATTGCCTCATTTCTTAATCTTCCGATTCTATTCTCGCCTGATCTGGATAGAATTTCCGGGTAGGTCGTCTGAACCTTGTTGAAATTTCAATTCTTAAAACTCAACTTCTTACAAAATCTCCCTCTCTTAAGGGACACCTTCTAACTTTCCTCCTCTTTCGACGGTTCTGTCGTTTTCTTCCTGTTGGACAATATAAACATCCTTGGCCTTTAACATAAAACAAAAAGTTGTCTTGGTAACCTCACATCACAACGGTTGCTAGGGCGGCCTCAAAGAAACTGGGAGTTCTGTTTAGACTGCGAGACTTTTTTTCCTCTCCCCAGTTGCTCCAGCTATACAAGGTAGTGATGCTGCAGATGTCATTTTTTTCGCATCCGCGGATGCGGATGCGGATGTTTGATTTTAAAATCCGCGATATATATTGTTTATATATATATTATATATATAAATATAATATATATTATATATATAATAATATATGATTATATATTATATTATAATAATATAATATATATATATATATATATAATATATATATAATGTATATATATATATATATATATATATATATTATATATATCCGAGTTTTAGCCACAATCCTATTAATATAATTGTTACCAGGGTGCGGGACGGGGACCCAACTCAAATGGACCCCATCAACCTCTTTCCCTAACCTCCGACCTTAATGAAAGATATTTTACAATGAATTTATATACTTTTGCACAAGTATTGAAATTCAAATATAGAAGGTTGTGCATGAGAGACATCAAATTTTCTTGCCTTTTCTGCTGAGGTCTGTTGCTCTTTTCATTCAAATATTAGGCCCCACATTGCTTAAATACTCTCTCACTTGGACCACTAGGTGGAGGAGAAGGCCAGGTAATTTCCTTGCAAGTTTACTTAAGCGTGGGTAACCATTTGCATTTTGCTTAATTAACACTCCACCAACTTATAGGATCGTCGTTTGATTTGTATCTAGTCGTTTTTCTTTGTGTGATAGTTTTTCAATCATTTGCACTACATCTTTTGATAATGCGCGTGTTTCTTCATCATACTGGACTGTAGAAATTCGTCAGTGAATCTGTTATTGATTTACTTGATGAAGGTGTTGGTTCTTGTATTTTCATTTTTTTCCTTTTAATGGATGGCTAATTAATGGACTGTTCGGATTATGAAGTTTTCCTTCCAAGTTTACTCAAGCGTGGGTAAACATTTTGCTTAACTTCTACCAACTGATTGGACATCATTTGTATCTAGTCGTTTTCTTGATGATAGTTTTCAATCATTTGCACTAAATATTTTGATAATGCGTGTGTTTTTTCATCACTACTAGACTGTAGAAATTCTTCAGGGAATCTGTTATTGAATTTACTTGATAGAAGGTTGTTGGTTCTGCTAGATTTTGTTCTTTTCATGTTAAATGGGTGGCGAATTAATAGACTGTTCGGATGAAATTTTCAACTGCAACACAAGAGTAACGGATTTAACTTATTCTAATATCGTTACAAAATTAAACCTGCTTATAAGAAAAAATCTAAGTTAAGTTTGCAATTGTATTGAAGGTCATTAATTTGCCAGCAGAACCCAAAGCGTTTTCTACCCTAGTTTAATTAACATCTTTTCATTGCTTTTTAAACCGTCATTCATTTTTCATGTTGAGATGGTTCAAAATGCTTCTTAGCGTTGAGATTAATGGTATTACATATGAGACAGAAGCTGTAGAGGCGCTGATTTTTTTTGGTAGTTTCTTCAATAGGTTTCAATAGCTTAATGCAGTGTGAGAATGATGTCATTTTCCAAATAATAAGATTGTTAACTTGACATACGAACTGGCGTACGAGTAAGAAGTTCTGTTGAGACAATACTCTTTCCATTCATATGGAAGGTACTAAATTCCAGCGAAGTTGGAATGTCTTTGATAACATTAAGATATGGAATATCAAGCCGTTTTTGAATTGCTTTCAACTCATTTACATTTTTGTTTTCTTTTTCAGATTCATCTTAAGTATTTTTATTATAAAATTCTTTTCAAATCTCGACAATAAACATCCGCGCAACATCCGCAGGGCCAAGCGCGGATGCGGATCGGATCTTTAATAATGTGCGGATGCGGATGCGGATGTTACCTGCATCACTAATACATGGGCCTCATCCGCCCTTGTATGGAGTACTTGCTCGTCATATCTGGGGGGGCTCTGTTTCACCTGCTTTGGATAGGGTCGAGCAAAGCCAAAAGCTTATAAACTGGTTCTGTACTTTCCAGTTCACTTGACCCTCTATCTTTGCACTCGAGGTGTGCTTTTATCGCTTTTCTATAGTACACGCAGCGGAGGTGCTCGAGGAGCATACACTCCGCAACTCCACCTTACTTCGGCCTTTAGCACTATAAATTAAAAAATAGGGTGCTGTTTCTGCACATAGAGTTTGTGTTGTGTAGGTTAACTCCAGGCGCTAGCGCTGCGTGCTTCCTTCTTTCTGCCACATCTGTTCAGTGGAATTCCTTTTCTATCTTCTGTGTTTCCTGCTGAATTTAATCTCCCCCATTTCAAAGCCTGCGTCTGTGCTCATCGGCGTAATTTGCTTTAGTTGTTTACTT
>JABUQX010030788.1:25000-30175 GCA_015478945.1 Trachelipus rathkii
ATTTCAACTATTTACTAACCCAGCACCGGTGCCGGATCCGACTCCTCCTTACTCATACCTCATCTATGCAAGCTCCAAATTTCCAAATTTCAACCTATTTTTAGGGGCCGGCACCCCCTCCAGGGGTGCACGGCCACGTAACCCGTCTACGGCGAGGTTACGTCATAGGAAAGGGGAATACCAAATTTGAGGGGGGATACGATGTCTTTTATCCACTCCCTAAAAATTCTTGGGATGGGAATGTCGAGGACTTTTTGGACAGAGTTGGTCGCGCTTCAAGCGGCTACTTATAATTATATTATAATAAACAATAATAATAATAATAATAATAATAATAATAATAATAATAATAATAATAATAATAATAAATAATATTAATTATAATAATTGAATGTAATAATTACAACCTATTATGATCGGTTGTAGTGAAAAGGTGTTAAATTGTATTGGTGGGGCAAAGCGCCCATATAGGCGAGTTGCCCCATGATTAGATAGGCACTTTACCTCATTCTTCTTTTTTATGCATAACTTAAATATTTACAAAATATGATATCATTATCGAATTTTTTTCAATAAAAATACTTTTGAAAATAGTCAAGTTTTTGTATGTGATTTAAAAAAATGAAAAGGAAAAGAAAACACGACCGTAATAAACAATGTATTACGGTTAATAAAAAGTATTCTAGGGAAGAAAATAAAATGAAAAAATAAAAAACAATCGAAAATATTATCTCGCCAACTCATCATCAATATAAACACTGAGGTATCCACTTAAAGGCGTATACAGGTGGTGTAACCATTCCGTGATTCTATTTTTATTTAGTTAAGAAATAATGCATGGCACTTTTACCTCGCAGGGCGTTGCTGGCCCCACCTTACCCTACTAACACCCATAATATTGGTCTCCTTATATATGACTGTAGCTTGTGTCTGTTTAACTCAATGACTGTTGTTTGTGTTCTGTTTAACTCCTATGACAAGAATTATTTGTGTCAATTTAAACTTAATGGTTTGTTCCTGTTAAATTATATGACTGCTGATTGTTTGCCTGTTAAACTCTATGACTGTTTGCATTTGTGTCTGCTGAATCTAGATTGTTGTTTGGCTTGTGTCTGTTAAGCTCTATGACTGTTGTTTGTCTTAAACTCTTTGACTGGTGCTTGTTTATCTGAGAGAGACGAGAGAGAGAGAGAGAGAGAGAGAGAGAGAGAGAGAGAGAGAGAGAGAGAGGAGAGAGAGAGAGAGAGAGAGAGAGAGAGAGAGAGAGAGAGAGAGAGAGAGAGAGAGAGAGAGAGAGAGAGAGAGAGAGAGAGAGACTTATTCCTCAAAGTATTAATTTTCGAGCTAGGAAACGTTTTCATTTTAAGGTCTTAAGACCATTTTCTCTCTCGAATGATTTAAAATAAAAATAAATTTAAAGGTTAACTATTTTAAAAGAATTTACAAAGCTAATATCGAAATCGCTGCACCAGTCATTTTAAGGTCTGGGCGTGGGTATCCGGACTTCGGAGGACGCAAATTCAAAACTTACCCTGAAATACTTAAATTTTTTATTTTTCCCCCTTTGAAACACTTGAAGTGAATACAATCATACAAAATCAAATATTTTTTGAAAACTTTTATTAAAATTATTTATTTCGAAAGTAAATTCAAATGTTAACTCGGGAAAATATTTTCCAATATTTGAAAAGTTTTCTGCGTCTACACAAAATCACCGACTCCATTTTAATCAAATTTCGTCTGTCATTTCCAATCTATGAATAATATACACTGGACAAATTTTATTGAGATCACTTGGACATTTTTTTTTTTTAATTTGATCAATCAAGGAATACACTTTGTTTTTTTTTTGTTTTTTTTTATCGAAAAATGATTTTTATTAGATGAAAATTTCTTTAATCAACGCATGCATTTCAATACTCATTCAGTTCGATCAAACAATAACATCAGTATGATGTTTAGGAGTATTATTTCTCAAGTTCGGATAAAAAAAAACCCTAGAACCGAGAATTCGTTTCACTCACAACCACGAAGCTCCTTTAATAACAATTTCGTTTATCATTTATTAGTAATTACCAAGTAAACTTAAGGTATTTATGAAGTTAAACATAATTAGTGTGTGAATATAAGGGATTTAATTAAAATTCAAATTGAGTCAGCAATATCTCCGTTCATGTATTTATTTATATTTTATAAATTTTCAACTTAATTTACTTTAATTTTCTCTATTTTTTTCGTGTTGACCAAAGTTTCTTAATAATAAAGTCATGAATGTAAGAGTTGCAACCAATTAGAACAAACATTTGTAAGTCCAATCCTTGGTCTTCTTATTTCAACAGGTTATTTTTTATAATGCTTTTTATGGACTCTTTCCGTTTTTTTATTCAGAACTGTTAAGGGGCATGGTCCAATATTTGCTCTGGCGTAGCCTAATTTTCCGCCCCCCCTAAAAATGGACATAAAATTCCGGAATTTTTCAGCCGATTTTGACTATATAAACACCAAATGTAGCTTTTTTTGCCCTCTAAAACGTTGTTTTCTTGTGTTTTTCTTGTGAACTGTTAGTCATTCTTTCAGAATTTTCAATTTATCAAAATCCATGTTTTTGACATTTTTCGTATTAACTTCAAGAATATTTTTCGAAATGACTTCAAACTTGAAATATGCATAGATGGCTCCATTACCTACCAAATAGTCACTGATTACATTTCGAATTTTTTAAGGTTGTGCTCAGCGATTGTCCAATTTCCAACGCCATTTTGTTAATTTGAAAAGTGAAAAATGACATATGTTTTTTTCTACCCATCCGATCAACATCAAATTTTCAGGGCTTGTATAGTCGGGCAAGATGCATCTTTTTTACTTAGATAATTTCTTTGTATATGCAATAGGTTTGGATTTGTTCTTGGAACAAATTTTTCAAAAAAAAATTTATTTAAATTTTTTGAACTTTTTTTTTTTTTGAGTATACAAAAAAATTATCTAAGTAAAAAAGATGCATCTTGCTTGATTGTACAAGCCCTGAAAATTTGATGTTGATCGGATGAGTAGAAAAAAAATATATCTATTTTTCACTTTTCAAATTAAAAAAAAATGGATTTGGAAATTGGAACAAACGCTGAGCACAAATACTAAAAAATTCGAAAATGTAATCAGTGACTATTGTAGGTAATGGACCTATCTATGCATATTTCAAGTTTGAAGTCATTTCGCAAAAAATTCTGAAAGTTGATATGAAAATTGTCAAAAACATGGATTTTGAAAAATTGAAAATTCTGAAAGAATGACTACAGTCACAGAAAAACACCAAAAAACAACGTTTTAGAGGGCAAAAAAAAGCTACATTTGGGTTTATATAGTTCAAAATCGCTAAAATTCCAAATTTTATGTCCATTTTTAGGTGGGCTGAAAACTGGGATCAGCCCCAGCAAAATGTTATTAGATGAAAATTTCTTTAATCAACGCATGCATTTCAATACTCATTCAGTTCGATCAAACAATAACATCAGTATGATGTTTAGGAGTATTATTTCTCAAGTTCGGATAAAAAAAAAAAAACCCTAGAACCGAGAATTCGTTTCACTCACAACCACGAAGCTCCTTTAATAACAATTTCGTTTATCATTTATTAGTAATTACCAAGTAAACGTGAGGTATTTATGAAGTTAAACATAATTAGTGTGTGAATATAAGGGATTTAATTAAAATTCAAATTGAGTCAGCAATATCTCCGTTCATGTATTTATTTATATTTTATAAATTTTCACTTAATTACATTTAAATTTTATTTATTTTGGTGGAATAAATTTAACTTTAATAATAAAAGTCATGAATGTAAGAGTTGCAACCAATTAGAACAAACATTTGTAAGTCCAATCCTGGTCTTTCTTTAATTTCAAAGTTATTTTTTATAATGCTTTTTATGGACTCTTCGGTTTTTTATTCAGAACTGTTAAGGTAGATCGTTTCTACTGGTAACAACCTACATAAGAATAATGAAACACATTGAATAAATGGATATTTTACTGTTAAATACTAACCCTATAATACATGAGCGTGTGTTTTATTAAGAATCACGAGACAACAATCTCAAAATAGTAAACAAGACTATGATGCATTTTTAAAATACGGCCATATTGCCAGAATTCTTTCTACTGGCAAAGTAGCCAAAACAAAATACTTAAAATACATAAAATATAATTTTTCATAGAATAAACAATATTCTTCAACACTCTCCTTTATTGTTTATTATGCAACGTTGGTTAGTTCATTTCAATTTTCCGTTCAGCATCATTAATCTTGGTTGATGTAGAGGCTTTGTGAGTCCATCTGCAAGTTGATTCTCACTGCTAATCTTGAGTACTTCTATTTCATCATTTTGAACTTTTTATCTAATAAAGAAATGGCGTACTTTTATATGTTTGGTCCTTTTGTGAAATTCTGGATTCTTACTGAGTTTGATAGCTGCTTCATTGTCAATCCAAAGAGTAGGTTTCTTGAAGACTTATGTAATTTCTTCCAAAAGTTGATGAAGCCACACAATTTCCTTTGTTGCTTCACTTGCTGCCATAATTTCAGCTTCTGTTGTTGAAATAGCAACTGAACTTTGCTTTTGACTACTCCATGAAATTGCTCCTCCAACATATAAACAAACAATTCCAGTTGTTGAATGCCCTGTTCTTAAGTCCCCAGCATGATCTGCATCACTGTACCCTTCCAGATGATCTTGTTCAGAATCACATTTATAAATGATACCTTTCTCTTGTGTACCCTTCAAGTATCTGAACACTCTTTTAACTTTTGTAACATCTTCTATTGATGGATTTTCTACACCTCTGCAAGATAATTAACAGCAAATGCAATATCTGGTCTTGTTGCTGTTGCTAGATATAGAAGAGCTCCTATTGCTGATCTGTAAGGGAAACTCTCCCTGGCTTCAATGTCATGTGTAACATTATCCTTTAAAATAGGTGTTGACACTGCATTGCAATTTTCCATAACAAATTCCTTTAGTATTCTTTTAGTATAGCATGACTGACTAATTTTCTTTGAACCATCATTTTTTGATTCAATTTCAATTCCTAAAAAATATGTTGCAGGTTTATATGTTATTTTGAATTCCTTTTTTAATTCTCCTAAAAACTTCTGCAATTCTGCTTGACTTGTTGATGCAAC
>JABUQX010030789.1:0-5000 GCA_015478945.1 Trachelipus rathkii
AACTCGCGTTAACTTTCTATTTAGAGAAAGGGACAATGATAGGAGGGCAGCGTATATCCTCATTCACAAATCTTGTCCCTATTCCCCATCCCTCTGCCAAACAACTTCCATGCAGTACAGGCATTCGAATTTCACCTGCCCACCCGACCTTTACAATATGTTCAATCTTACTTGTTCCGAGTATGAATTTTTAACTAAGCGACTTAGCTATCTTTTTAAACAGCTTCCTACCCCTACCTCTCCTAGGAGACTTCAACCTCCGTCACTCCTTATGGCGACCTTCACTTCGTCCATGTATCCCAAGAGCTTCATTAGATTCTCCTAACCCTCCTGGATTGCCTAACACAGGACCTCCCGACTATGAACGTTTAGCTACACTCACACTTCTTCTTGTATTGATATCTCCTTTTGCCAACTCCATTCCCTTATGGATCCGTTTCTGTCTCTTGCTTGATTATTTATTCTTCAGTGATCATTTACCGTCAATAAGCATTAAAAGCCTTGTTCAAGCCCCAATGCCAGAAACCTCCAACTCCAGCTGCGCGTTATGATCGGAGCCGATGAGTTCCTTTTTATCAGGCCACAGCTATCCTTCTTTCTCCTTCAATAACCAGTTTCCGACTGATGATGATGCCTTTTGCTTTTCCAGAAAGTCGTCAATCTCGTGCAGCGGAAGCTGGGCAATTCCCGAATCTTCTCAGGCAGCGCCGCAACCCGGGTGGTCCCAAGATGTGCGCAAGCCAACCGAGAGCAAAGAAAACTCTATCAGGCAATACAAAAGTGAACCGTACAACGCCTAAAACTGATCTATTTTAAAGCAGCCGCATCCCCAGATCTCGCCGAATTAATCGCCAGAACTCGTGACTACAATACTTTTCGACACTTACATAATCTGACCTGTTAACTCCACTAACTCACTTCCCTTTAGTGTGAAAGATACACAGAAAAATATCTCATCGCTCCAATAACTCCTCACCAACAGTCCTTCGTTATGGGCCTTATATAGACTGATCACGATCGTCCACTCCTGCATGCTGCTAGGGATCGTTTTGTTACTAGTTTTGTAGCCACTCGAGTCTTCCGCTACACTGAAAGCCTTTCAAAAAACTGAAAATTAACACGCACCACCGAACTTTTCAACAGCGAAAGGCAGGATCATACCTTACAATAATCCGTCTTTTTACACTGCAGAGTACAACCGCATTGCAATATACAAAAGACGGTGCCCTGGTCCAAGACATTGGATTAGTAACAACATTGCCCCGTCCATGTCCATCCCTTCGGCGTCACATTTTGGCTGATCGTATATTAACAGAATCTGATCGACTTCTTCCTTTCCATCCTATTCGGACTACAGCTTTTTGTAATTCTATTTTCCAAACCTGAAAAGACTCCGAAGCGGCACGACAACCAAAGACGCAATTTCGCTGACCTTCATTCTTTCTAAATTCTGGACTGAAATGGTTTCTGGCCACTTACTCCGGTTCTGCGAAAAGATTTCAAGCTTCTCCAACTTCCAATTTGGGTCTTCCTCAAAAACTCGTTCGACTGCCTTTTCTCGAACGGCAACTTCATCTAGCTATTGAAAATAACCAAAAATTGATGCAAATCCCAATGGCTTCCGTTTTCTCATATCCACCCTAAAACCCACCCTAATGTTTTAAGAAAAAAGGGAGTGGAAGAACTTGCCACCTTCTCAGCGAACCTAACCTTATACGGTTCACACAATTCCTATTACTTCACAGGTCAATTTTCTAGGACTCATTCTAGATGACCACTTAACATATTCCCCACATATCAAACACCTGAAAATACTTGTCATCGCGCGCTTGACGTCGTCATCTCGCCCCCCCGCCTCCCCCAAAAAAAAAAAAAAAAAAATCTTTTGGCGTGTTTGCTTTTTGGGGGGGGAACAAATCCCCGGCCCAAAATTTCCTTTTACGTTATATATAAACGCCCTATTCAATCGAGAGCTTGACTTTTGCTGTGTAGTATATTGGTCAGCCTCCCTACTCTACTGCATCGTTTGATTCCCATACAAACGAGCTATCCGTATATCCACCTGACTTCCAATCGTCCCCGGTAACCTTGATTAAACCAATGTATGCCACTCCTCTCAAAGAGAAACATTCATGTGTACTCTAGTTACTACGTTTGCAAACCCAATACGTCTGACCCTGACACCGATTCTGCAGGAAGGTGGCCTCTGAATCCTAGATTCTGCCATTGTGCGACACGTTTCAAACAATCCCTTACAAAAGGTTTGCCTTTCTCATACGAGTAAGGTATACACATCCTTGTTATTTCCCCGTCCCACCATTTGCTTGGCTCTGACCTCTTTCCAAATCAAGCCATTCTGCTTCCTTGTAAAAGCATCATTCCTACCTTCATTCCATCAGTTCATGATGATCTTACTCCTAATGTATTTAACTGACAGGCTTCTAAAACCGGAACAGTGTGGGCGCATCTGCTGCCCTTCCTGATCGCAACTCTCCCACACCCTCCCTCCTCATGCTTTCAATTTCACAGCTAGAATAATGGCTATAACTGATTGCGCTTTTCTCGAATTCCCTAATCCCTTAACCAAGATAATCTTAAATGTCTTTTTCTTCAATTCCCAGCAGCGCTTAAACCCTATTCTAAAAGCACACATGGTATCCTGCTGTGCAGCAATATTTTCTTCAACTGCCTCCGTCCCGCAAGTCAATTTTTTATGTTGAATTCCCCCTCTCACTATAAGGGTACTGGCAAGAAATCGCTGGCCAGAGGCCATATGTCCACTCCTCTTTACGATTTGTTCCAGTACCTCCCTGATTCCATCGAGTCAAGGCTACCTCCCATCAACCGATTACTTATCCTGCTCTCCGACAACGGTCTTCGACTATTTGCCAAGAGCCTGACAAATGATTTCAAAGAGCAGCGAACCTAGAAAATATCAAAGCGATCATTCGGGAATGGTTTCTCTTCCACCAACCGAAAGCGCTTACACGAGTGATACTTGCACGGCTCCGTATTGCCACACTAATTTTAACTCACAGCCTATATCGTTACTCGAAACCCCCTCCCGATTTGCAAATATTTTTGTCGGAAGTCCATACCCCGGTCATATCTTGTTCGCCATATTCTTCATTGATTGTCACTAAGCTGGACTCTATTCGCCCGCCGTCATTTCCTATCTTACGACAACATAATCACCTTTCCAAAAGATTATCCCATAACTTATCTAATCTTCCCACTTTAGTAGTAACTATTTTCTTGTTTCTACAAGAAGTGAATATTCTTCATAATATTTGATTTTGTTACGTATTACTAGGACTTTATAATGCAAGGATGTACTTTTGTTTAACTTTTTGTAATTTATTCCTTGACTGACTTAATTCACTTTCTCTAATTCAAATCTTCCTTTGACGTTTGAAATATGTATGCTCCAGGACCCGCCCATGATGTGGATTTTTTCAACCCAGTGTGTCCGTGGTGGGTCCTGTACACTGAAAAAAAAAATTATATATATATATATATTTAATTACAATCATTATTTTCCTCCTCCTATCCCCAGACTGGAGGTGAGGAGCGTAGCATACACCGGAACAGGAAAATAGTTTAAGAAATTGACGCAAGTAGAAAAGAAAGCCCCACATTTTACTTTCCAGTGAGAACTCTTCACAATCAGAAAAATCCACCCTGATGCTTTACGAGACTGCAACGGACCCTCACTATAGAGTTCATCCCTTGGCCAAAGCAAATAACCATACCCCCTTCACAAAATCTCGCCATTCACTTCTGTTATGTACCTTTCTTCTCGCCTGCCAAACTCTCATTCATTCAAGGACTCCGTCCATTTTTCCTTCGATTCCCAGCACTCTCACCACTATGCATCCATTCTTTCTATATTACCAAACCATCTCAATGTGCCCTCGTTTATTCTCTCATATACGCCCTTCTTCAAACAACACAACTCCCTAATGTGTATATTACTCATATCAATTCTTCTCACACCTAACATGCCCCTAAGATTGTCCATCTGAACATATGGAATTTCAGATCTTATATACCTCTTATTCCAACCATAGTCTCACTTCAAGGGGCTAACACAGGTAAGAACATAGCCTCACGTAAGACCCTAGCAAACTTAAGACTTGGTCCCTTCACATCCACTAAGGATTCAATTGCATCAGCCACCTTCCTACTACATTCTACATCATCAGTTCCCTTTTCATCCAACATATATCCTAAGTATTTAAACCCATACTTGTTCTAGTTGCTCAACATTTAACATGACTTCACACCGCAAACTCGCCTTACTCTTATCTGCATTTACTTTCAAACCCCTCCTTTTACACCCTCTGCCAAATCACTACCAATCTTGTCACTCTCCCTCTCTCTTCATATTCACAAGACAAAACCAAATCATCCGCATACAATAAACCGATGTTTCATTTTTCAGCAAATTTTATAGTCTACTTCGATTTTTAAAAGAAATATGGATGAAAAATACTTTAATTTTGGGCATCTTTAGTGGGCATTTTGTAGAAAAAAAATTTGACTCCTTCTTAGGAGAAGAAATTATAAACTCTTTAACACTAAACAATGCTCCCAGATTTCTTACATTTTTTTAATCATGGCTACATATACGACTGTCTCACGAAAGCACTCTACACCTCGCAACAAAGCCGAAATTGGTTCAAAGGTTCTCAATTTTTTGTAGAATATAGGCTTTAACAAATGCAAATTTTCGTTACTTTTGTTTTAATAAAATGAAAATGAAACATTAAAATCGAACTTTAATTTATTTGCTATGATTATTAAATACCAAAATAAAAATTCTGAAATCATTATATAATCCTTTTTAAGAAAAACAAATAATTAAATTGATAATGTACTTAGAATTTATACGTTCCTCACGTAAAGGAACAAATAATAATAATAATTATAATAAATAATAATAATAATAATAATAAAATAATAATAATAATAATAATAATAATAACAGATTTTCTGCC
>JABUQX010030789.1:10000-18081 GCA_015478945.1 Trachelipus rathkii
CCAAATAGATCCAAGCAATCCAGTAAATGTAATGAAAAAGAAAATGTATTTACAATTTCTATATATATAAGTATAATAATAATAATAATTATGTAATAGTAAGAAATAATACATATATAAATATAAGATATTGATAATAATTACAGAGTAATAGAGAATTATAATTGAATATATTAATTAATAAATTTCCCATATAATTATGAATAGGAATATTTTTTATATGGAAAAATTAAGAGCTAGTTTCGTAATACGTTTCAGTCATGATATATAAATCTTGTGTTCTGATTATTTAGAGGGACTAAGTCTTGAGTGCGCTAGGGACTTGCATAAAGGTATGCTGTTATAAACCTGTTATATATGATATAATTTTGATAAGTTAGATAAGACTTAAATCATCCCGGATCCATCTTGGAGGCAGATTTTGATAAGAAGTATATGATACCGGAGGATAGTAGCTTATATCATATATTATATATATATATATATATTGAGGTATAAACTAATTATACAATTAAGTGTATCTAAACTTATATGGATAATATTATTAAGTATCAGTTAATTAAGGAGTAAATGCACTGTAGTAGTAATAGTAAGATAAATGTTAGTACAATAGTATATTAGCAGTAAGCCTGAGTACTAGATAATAAAGTAGTTATGCATAATATTAATAGGTATAAATTAAGAATAAAGGCCGAAGCTTTTGTGAGGAGGGATCAGTATAGTAATAATATGTCCCAAGTGAGTAAGTGTTTCCTACCAACTCTTAGATACTGGATACCTAAAGTGCCTGCTATTACCACCTCTACCAATACAGATGAAACCCCACAGATCACGTGCGCAGTCTTATATATTATCCACATACACAGGACCACACATTATTATATCATACATCACATTATATAATAATACACATTATACCTAGCATTTAAACCAACCCGACTAATTACTAATCCCTATCCTTCCATAACTTGACCAAATCTCAATCTCGTTAATAAATGCTTACTTCATTTATAATTATATATATCCTATAATACTTCAATTATATACTCACCTACTTTCTTCATCACCATATTACACTAAACTCTTCTAGTTTACGTATCTCCAATTATCCTCATTTTATCAATTCTTCTATCAATAACCTAGCACGCTCACTACTACTTAAAGATTATCTCCAAAAGTCCTCAAGCATTTCCTCTTCGTTATACTGTACTCTGTCAGACCATCTCTCGTATTACTTACTATTAAAATAATTCACTATGTAACACATTTTTTGTCATTGGGCATAATGTAATTTCCTCACTATTTTATTATCCTTTTTTCTTATACCTTGATGGTATGAAAAAAATGGCTAATATTTCATCCAAACTTTTGAGATATTAGTGAGTGACCTAGAGATATGTATTGAAATTAAATATTTATTCACTATATTGTTTAAGCACATATAATTTTCCTCTCGGACAACAAGAACCATGATGAGTATCGAAAAAGTGTGCCTATAACTCGACGGTTAGGATAGGAGAAGATTCCAACTGTTGCGAGGTTGCCATCACAATTATTAATCATATATACAAAAAATTTTATGATTCCGTTGGGCTCGTGGCAGAGCTAAGCGAGGAGCGTGCCCATCTGCGTGGAAAGCTAGAGCCTTGATAGAAAATCATTTTTTGAGAGACCACTAGAGAGATAGTGGTTATTGATAATTTAGTCTCTCTAAGCTCACTCACGATCGTATAACGAGATATTCTCACACACAGATGGTTGCATGTTGTGTCTTCGGAGAGCGTAAGCCAAACGCTCAGTGACGATTGGACTCTGTATATGAGAAGTTATAAACGTAACCCTATCGTTATTAATATATTCTAACTAGTGCAAACGACTACACTTGTACGTTAACTTTTGTGAATATCAGACTTACTTTAAGGACCAAGAGTTTTCTGAATTAGAAAGTTCAGTTGCGCGTGCAATTGTTTCTTTTTACCTTGTACATTGAGTCCTCTTGGAGCAATAAATTATATGGGTTTTCCTCCTCACATACACAACTATAATATATTCATTGAGACAACGAACACGTCAATCTCCGACTCATACATGATATATGGCTCTCACTGTCTATTACGTCTTGTTGAGGAGAGCAAGGAATTTCTCTTCATATTCACTTTTCGTGTAGGAATCAACGATGAATCACAATCGTAGTTAGGCAAAACTAGTCGAGAAGCGTGTGCGACCTTTAATCTCGCCACTGAGGATAGACGAGAGACACATCGTGATAGTTTAACTATATCATTGTATAACAGCAGAATGTCCTTGCACATATTTCGCATTTTGAGCAAATCTAATCGTAAGCTTAGACTAGCGACTCTCAGGTGATGGTGTCGACAACACCAAATCGGCAAAATAATAGAAATACTAGCAATACTTAATCGACCTAAGTTATGATGGTCAGTCGACTCCTCTCCATACTATAATCAGAGAATGAGCGAGGGGAAACGAATTTTCAATGAGCGATCTCGTAATCGTTTTTTATTCTCGCAGACACACATTCACATTGGTGTATCAACCAAACCTGCGAAGGACACAAATTTAGAGGTTATCTTGAAATATTTTTGAGAGCTATGTTCTTATCGAACTCACCATGAGTTTATTTATAATTAGAAGATAATATTACATTGTATAGAGCTCTTCCATGAAAATGATTATCATTGAACTATGCACAAATTTCTCTGAGTTAACTAACCAAATAACTTTTAGTCTTTAGTATAAAGATATTTATTAATCTACTATATATATTATTATATATATATATATATAAAGAAGGTTGTTTTTGAGAAAATAAATTCGGTTTATATACGTAAAAATTTAATATAGTTATTGCGAGTTAAGGTTAAATTTGGAATTTTGTGTTTTTTAAGTATTAGATATAGTATGAAATAACTTGTAACGTTACATGTATTCTTATACATAGTTATCTATAGTTTTACTCATTACAGTTATATTCACTGCAGTCATATATACGCACAGGTAACGTTAATATTAAATAGTTATCATATTCTTAGGTAATTCACTTTGTTGCATTATAAGAACGTTGGGTGACTTTTTATATATTACTGATAATCACGAGATTTACTGAATATCAACTTGAGAAACTTTGTTATATTATTTCATTGCAGCTGCATATACTTAGCTAAGTTAATCGAGAACAAAACTTATTTTACGAATAGAGAAAAAATCATTATTTGGCGTAAAAGTATGATACAATAGTATTTAATTTATTATATTATAGTCAATTAATCAGGCTAATAGATCACACTTTGGCTTAAAGGTCAAGTAGTCATATAAATATAATTCACTTTTATAAAATAAGAAGGTCATATTATATATATTATTAAACGGAGACTTATCGTTCGTATGTACTGATATATAGGCTGTAAAATGACGTGACGTCCATTACTGTGATACGTTATGGCGATTTTGCGTATGATGACGTTAATTACTTATTATATGACGTCACTAATATCTACTTGGCGTAAATATATAAAAAAAATAATAAAATATGTTCATTATATGTGTAGTCACATGGATCCGTGAGAGCTCAGGATTTTTTTCGGGGGGGCTGCGACTTTCGCAAGTGGTTACATTATTTCTAAAAATGAATGATTAAATTAAATAATATATATATAAATTATATATCTATAATATATAAAACTTAATATTATATATATATATTAATATATATAATAATATTATAATGATATATATATATATTATATAACATATATATATATTATATATATATATACTATATATATATATAAATTATATATATATAAGTATATATATATAATATATATATATACATATATCTAACCTTACTATAAGATTCGTTTTGACACTTTCCTCATGTGATATATTAAGAGGAGTGGTGCTACACATTAATTTGAGAATCACCACTTGCGTGGTTCCACCACAGAGGTATCGACCATACTGCGCTGAGAGAGTATGCCTCTCATAAGGATTGCGCTATACTCAATTAGCAAGCACTCGTTCGAGCTAAGGTTGAATATCTTAATACTCCTATATGTTGTAGAGTACTAGAAAAAGAGTCTATTGCCGAGCAAGTACTCAATCAATTTAAGTAATCATGTGATCACTGCTGATTATATCATACCATCTTTGATGCCATCGTTGTCATCTGTGTGCTCTCACATATTCTTATTAAGACCTCATATCTGTTTTATTTCTCTATCTTAGGAGCTCAGCGCTAAAAAGACTGATCAGAGCGCTACGAGTTCAAAGACACTAACTTATGTAGGAGGGTAGGACTCTGAGAACGTTCTCTCCAGCGCCGTTCTCCGCTCTGCCAGTCTTGATGCCTGAGGAGACTATCTTGACTTCACGTTTTGACTATCATATTATTATAGTATTGCTCTGGTACGCCACAAGTGAATATAAAAACAAGAAAAAAACATGTTATGTGCTCAAGCTTTTACTTTGGAGATATAATCCTTGAAAAATATTATCGTATCACTATTAATGTATTCACTAAAATTGTATTAACTTTCACATAAACAAACAGCGATAAAAAAGCAAAGTCTGTTGATTACGATGCAATATTTAATAAAGCTATGTGAATGTGATTTTATCTTTACACCTACAGTCTTTTTTTGATATTTTCTTATCATAGCAATGACAAAATAAATTCTATTTTTTTTTATGTTAGCATATAGTATGTAAATGGAAAATGTAATTAATTCTTAATTTTTAATTTCATCGCTAAACTAAGTATCATTTCTCTATACAATTTGTATATTATTTTAAACGTTACTATATATTTTTTTTTTTTTATTTATTTTTTTTTTTTTATTTATTTTTTATTTTTTTTATATTAAAGTTCATCACTCAACGGGCATAGCCCCTAATTCATTGAAGGTAGTGGAACTTTTATCTAGGTAAATATTATCTATACCGGATATAATGGATTCACGAGTAGAGAAATAACCATTATTTTAAAAGGATCGAACCTACCTCACACGACTAGGGACGTGAGTGACCGGGCGGAGAATTTTGGCCGTGAGGGGCCGGGGCTTGAGCTACTCATAATTTGTATATACCTACGGAGCCGGGGTGACCGAGGAGTATCGTGATTTAAGCTACAATTAGAATGTAAAGTCTAAATAAAACACTAGAGAAAGTCTTTAAAACTCATTAGGAATGATAAAAATTAAATATAATTTTTCCAATAAATTAATTAAATATATTAAATTAATATAAAAAGAATACATTTATAATAATATTCATAATATATTAAATATAATAATAATATCCTATAGCAATTTTTTAGAAAAAATAATTGATTTTCTAGAGGAATAATCGGAGTTGGTAAATTAAATATATGTGAATAACCAAGTAAATGGGAGAAACATTTTTGAGCTAATATTGAATTGAGATAAAGAGATAGATATATAAATTATTAAATATAATATATATATATATATTAATATAATAATTAATATATACTCTATATATATAAATATATATATATATATATTATATATATTAATTATCTATATATATATATATATATTAAATATATATATATATATAATATATATAATATATACTATTAATATTATATTATATTATATATAGATATTAACTGTCTGAGTAGTGATATATATATATTTTACTCATTTAGTAAGAGGAATCACCTTGGATTCTTTTAATTAATTCTACATTATAAAATGAAAGATAGTTTAATATGTTGTATAATTGAGAGATGGTGACACTTCCCTGTTCATATTTAGAAACGAGCTTAGCTTAATTTCTTATCATTTTCAACATACCTACCTTTTAATCATTATAGAAATGAAAAATATTCGAGAGAGTGGAAAAACTCACGGCCTGATAATGGGATCCCCACTGTCTCCCTATCTAAATCATGATAATACATAATCATATATATATATGGAACTTAAAATCAAGAATTTTTTATCAAATTTTACTCACTCCACCACTTTATTAAGACAATTAAGTTTTATTCATGCTTAGATATGTAGAAATGACATTTTATGTATACTTCCCCCCTCACAATCACATCCAACCTATATGATGTCTAACTAATATTAATTCATTACTATTCATCTCACGTATGCAGTTCATAGTATACGATGAATGCCTTCCAACTACATACTCTATTCTACCTTACCTCTATAACCTTAAATTACACCACACGACCTCACCACCCCCCCCAATCCCCTCTATGCAATTATTATATAATATATATATACAAAACCAACATTCGCACCACAACTTATAATACATATTATTAGCTATTATAATCATTCCCCAATATCACAAAATATTATAGACTGTTACTGTCTATCTATATTTCATCCGTGCTTTATTATCGTTATATGTGCTTACTATATATATCATATATACCCCTTCTATCTAGCACAAGAAACTAAATAACATACACAATACTTTCAAATCACCCTTTATCTAATCCTTAGAGTATATTTCATAATCACTCAAAAGCAATATTTAACATAAGAAATAAAAGAAGGTATAATATATATATGACATACCTACTATTTCCCTCCGAAAAAATATACATAACACCTATATCTATATATATACTATCTTCACTTTTATTACTCCAAAATATATCCTACTCACTTACAATATTTAACGATTATTAAATTCTCAGTTATTTAAAATAACAAATATAAAAATACCAACAATTATTTCACGTGTTCCATCCAATAACGTGAAAATATATCAAATTTAAAAACTCACATTCTCAACACTCACTCCAAAAACGAAAAAGAATTATATATAACATATTATATATAATATATATATATATATATATATATATATATATATACATATAATATATATATATATATTATATATTATATATATATATATATTATATATATATAATATAATCTCCCGCCAAATAAGCTTGTATATTAAATCCATATACATCATCCTCTACTATAAGCAATAATATACAATAATAAAATACATATATATTCTATATGCTATATCTTATATCTTATGAGTGACAATACCCACTTCATAATTCTTATGTGCACTCAAGTTAGAACAAGTAATGTCAAATGAAACATAGAGAATGACATTTACAGGGAAAGCAAATAAATACTTCTAGAGTACTTTATAACCATTAGTCATAATAGGTCAGTAATACACAGTGACCTAACTCATAATACCAAACAATATATATATAAAGATGATCAGAATATATCAATCACACCCGATACCATCGCATAAATATGGAATCCTCACTTTTTGTCATTTATAATAGTTAATCATACATAAAATAATAACATACCCCGGTGAAGTTAAGATAGTGAATTTATACAAAATGACATAATTCTGAAAATCAATCAACATGTTTCAAACAACACCATAAAGATAAAAAGCAACTTAATACTGATGAATGATTACATAGAAAGAAATCCATGATCCCTTAAGCCTGAAGAGGTACTCGCTATCACTCTCTCACTAATATATACTATAGAGCAGTATTATTATCTCATAAGAACTTACCATCGTTTTTAGGTCAATTTCAGTTTCCTTGCTTTTTGACTGAGGTGATTGCAAACACTTTCATTGCTGACTTTTGTGCTGAGATCTCGATGAATTGACAGTAAAGCAAGACCGTGTAATGCGATCCTCTCCAACACTATTCCGTAAATACGTTTTCAGACGCCTAAATGTCGAAAAGGTTCTTTTTCTACGTTGCGGTGGATACAGGCAAATTGCTAAGATATATTCAGGAGAGTAGCATGTTAGGAAACCTCCTCTGTCACACACTTAGCCAAAGCACCGATCGCAGTTTTTTGGTTTTTCATTCTCTAGAGCCATTTACGCTGCAGAGACACCACTCTCCTTTAGTGTATCCTCGTGAGGGTCTGAAAGGTCGTCTTTATAAAAGAGAATGCTTTTCTCAACATGCTTATAAGGTACATTGCACGTTCTGGTAAAATATACTGAAATGAAAGGATAGTGGTTTCATGCGAGAGAAATCGATCAGTCAACGAAAAAATCAGATA